>SEYY01003493.1:90000-125000 GCA_009176605.1 Armadillidium nasatum
AACACACATTATAGGTTACAAATGGAGCTTATCAAGTTGTCGGAACATTTTAAGAATACTCTGTTTAAAATTAAAGAAAATCCCATTGAAATTTGAAAAGGGCTGTAGAATACCTTCGCACTCAGGGACATCCATGCCAATTGATTTCATGCCTTAAGAAGTTGTTGTAAATCAACATTTTCATACTTAAAACAAATCAAAAATTCGTTGAGAAATCAGACAGAGGAGCAACTGGAGGACCAATTGAAACTAAAAACTTCCATGTTAGAACCAGATAACACAATGTTGTTCCAGAAGAAGCAATCTCAGGGAAGTCATTAAATTATTAAAGATAGTAAGTAAATAAATAATCTTTAAAATGGCTGTATATATCCTGATAGTTTGAAGAATATTAACAAAAGATTCAAAACTATTGTTTAAAAAATAAATGTTACATATATTGACTGTGGCATCGCTTCTGATGACAAATTTCAATGCGCCCTTCAAGCGTAAAAAGGTTCCCCACCTCTGTTCTAGTCACTACTGAAAATTATTCGAATCTAGTATTTAAATCAGTAGAATCGATTCAAAAATGATTTTGTACTTCAAAATCTTCTCTTTTTAGTTGCTATGAAGTTCAGTGATGAGTACTGAGATTGGTGTATGCAAATCAAGACCTTCGAGTTTTTATTTACTAATAGTATTTAATATATATATATATATATATATATATATATATATATATATATATATATATATATATATATATATATATATATATATATATATATATATATATATATATATATATATATATATATATATATATATATATATATATATATATAAAGACTGCAATAACCGCAGATTTAAAACACAACTGAAACAACCCAGTATTAAAATAAATTATTGGCAAACGTTTTCGGACTGACGTCCCTTTTCAAGCCAAAGTTAAAAAGAGTTAAAAAGTTAAAACGGAGATCAGCTCCAAGGAAGGTGATTAAAACAGACGCTTTCTTGCACTGTTTTAATCACCTTCCTTGGAGCTGGTCTCCGTTTTAACTTTTTAATTCTTTTTTGACTTTGGCTTGAAAAGGGACGTCAGTCCGAAAACGTTTGCCAATAATTTATTTAAATACTGGGTTGTTTCAGTTGTATATATATATATATATATATATATATATATATATATATATATATATATATATATATATATATATATATATATATATATATATATATATATATATATATATATATATATATATATGCACGAATTTTTGCATTTGCATTTTCATACAGAAAATTAATGTCTGATATTGGACTTTAACCAGCAACTTTATACATGTATGATAAAACTCTGCGAGTGAGGGATTTGACCTCTGACCTCTTTGCCCTTTGCTTGAGTTGCGATTGGGGAAGTCCTTTGGGATTGACGTCATGATTGTAGATCACGAGCAGTTCCAACGCGATTTCCTTTGAACTGCCATAGCCTAGTGGTCAACACGCAAGATTTACCATCTTAACTTAAAGGTTAACCATTAGGAGGAAGATATAGTCTCAACAAAGTTTCAATTTTTTTCTTCTGTTTTTCTCCCCATGTTCTCTTCACTTACTCAGCAATGCTATTCTATATTCTTAACTTATTCAATCAACATGTAAATACACTTTCTTTAATCAGTCCATTACTCATGGTGCAATTTTTTCAACAGAGTTGAAACTATATTAAGAAATTTTAAAAATTAAACTTATTTTTATTATAATTTTCACAGATGACTTTAAATTATTAGTATTATGTATATTCTTGACATAAAACGGCCATTTCTATAGTTGATCAATTAGCATATTTTTTTATCCCATTTACTTCAGCACATCTTAAAAATTATAAATCAGTAATATATATATATAGGGGGTTAATGCACATAAGTTATCTATTGAATCATTGAGCAGAGGCTATTCTTGGGCTTTAATACAGCTCCAGGATGTTTCTAGACTACAGGAAACTTAATTTCAAATATGATCACAACATAAATTTTGGGTAAAATTTGAAACTTTTGTGACAGAAAAGGAAAACGGTAGCTGTCAAGTGTAAGTGAATCGTCATAGATATGGGAAAGTTATTTTTGAACTTGTATTGAACTGACTTTGAAAAAGACGATGTCTGGGTAAAGAGTATTTTACATTCAACGAAGAGATGATGAACAGACTGTGGGAACTGATTATGTTGAGGGGTGCAAGAACTACTTTTTGGTGGCGACTGCGCTGGTGGCAAAAATGCCATTCTTCACATTCAAACGTCCAGATTTACTCCTCTCCGATAATCAGACCAATAACCTGCCCGTAAGATGTGAAGAACTGAGGAACTTAATCGGATGAGGGACAAAGGTCACGCCTGATGTCAAACGGAAGATGGTGGAGCAATCTGCGGTGAGATAAGGCAAGTTTAGCTTCTTTGTCAGTTTTTTATTACCCAGAATGCCGTGAAATGATATTCAGCAAAACAAGTGATTTTCTACGAACGTTAAGTATTTTCAGAAACCTTTCCATGGTAAGTACAGTTTGGTTTCTGTGGTAACGGAACTGCAAGGCTTGTAGAGGCACTCAGGGAGTCTGAATATATGATAGAGAGCTCGCATTGTCTAGAAACCCTATTCTGGGCAGGTTCAATAAAACTACAGTCAGTTCAGCTGTAAATTTGGAAGCTGACTGGAGATGAGTATGTTGGACCGTGTGATTTGGAAAAATCCCTGCAGCACTCTCTGCCTCTTCAGATTTGTATGTTTGTAAATATTTGAATCAAAATCACCATAATCAATAGATTGGAACTGGAAAAAACCTTCAGTTCGGCTGCAACTATTTCATTTAGAAGAAGAAAATAGGCGGTGTATGATCTTTGTCACAGGCGTGATACGTCTCTTTTTAATAGGGAAATATTTAGAGAAAAGCTTGTGACCCATCCCTTGGATAGTGGTAACTTTTACTTTTTTTTTAAAAAAAAAAAAATTAAAATCAAATTTCAGTTCTTTGAACATTAATAAAACTTGCAGGTTCTACTCTTTCTGTAATTCAATTTAGTTTTTAACAAGGTGTATGTACGTTACTTTCAACAATCACATATCACTAAAAATAGTCAACACATACAACATAATATTTTGAACATACATAACACTCATTACTTTCAGATATTATAACCATTTCCACTGGTGAATTCAATCAAACGCATCCGGCTTGAGCTCTAGAGCAGGGCTTTTTCTTTTGTTAAAATTTTGTGAATATTTCCACCTGGTCAACAAACTACTAACATACTTTCCTCTTGGTTAACAGGCACTGCAGACCCAGATCAGCTAAGGATAAGTTGTAAAGTTTTACCTACTTTAAATAGGCTTACCCATAGTGTTCTTGATATATATATATATATATATATATATATATATATATATATATATATATATATATATATATATATATATATATATATATATATATATATATATATATATATATATATATATATATATATATATTTACCTTGTAAGTTCGACGCAGGTAATCGTGTTTTACACGACGAAGAACTTCAGGTATAAAATCTGTAGGAGTGCTTAAATATTCTGTTCGAACAGCACCTTTGAGTATCATATCTTCAGGGGTCTCGTGTGAAGGAGGTACAATGCCTGGACAATCTATCATGTAAATTTTTCGCATTAAAGCCACATACTGCCATACTTTGGTTTCTCCTGCAATAGGGGCTACTTTGCACACCTTTAACAAAAAAAAATATTTGAAATGTAAAGTGAATGAGAAAATTCTTTAAAAATAGTGTTTATTAAAGAAGCAAAAACGTACTTTTTTGGCCCTTAAAGTGTTAATAATTGAACTTTTCCCAACATTTGGATAGCCAATCAAGCCGACACTAATTTGTTTCTTATCGTTGTGCAATTTGGCAAACTGTCTAAGCAAGGAGATCAAGGCTCCTTTGCCGAAGGAGTTGGTAAGAGAAGAATGAAAGGCAAGGGACGGGTACTCCTCACTAAGGCAGGCAACCCACTTCTGAGTAACCCAAACAGGAACTAAATCAACCTGTTACCAAAAGAGATAGATTATAAGATTACGAACAAACTGCTACTGTCACTACAAATGTCTCTTCAAAAAATACCAATAAATTTAAAATTCTTGATTAATAAAATTTTTAAAAAATAAAATAAATTGATAGTTATTTAATAAAAAATTAGGCTAAATAATATTTTATTGTGTTTAATTAGAATATACCTAAGTAATTTATTAATTCCTTTAAATTTTGAAGCTATTTTTAAGTGAAAAGCAGCATGCCATCAATTTAAATCAAGGATTTCTAGGCTATTTCAGATGAACCTTTTTATACAGTAAAAAATCGTCATTGTTAACAGTGCAAGATGTAGACAATAAAAAATACCACATGAATTATAAGTAATGTAAAATTGTTCCACTGTTATGAAGCCCCAATATTAATTGAAAGATTTCTGTTGAAGTGATAACATATTGGATATTAAAGTTTTTGAATCAATCTACTTATTAATCTAAACTATCTACATAGCAATTGTAGTTTTATTTTATCAAGATTAAGTATTTATAATAACATATAGTGAATTAATAATTACCTTATTCAAAACAAAAACTAGATGTTTGTGAGGTTTCTCCGTTTTTAAATACTTCTCAACGAGAGACGACCTGGTTCCCATTGGGTCTCGAGCATCCAAAACTTGCAAAACAACGTCAGATGAATCAATAACTTTGTATAACTCACTCCAAATTCTTTTACTTTGTCCCGCCTGCATCATAATAATAATAATAATAATAATAATAATAATAATAATAATAATAATAATTTTGCGTTATGTCAGTTCATGTACAAGCTACAACACCTCATTTAACAAACCTTCATATACCAGACAGGAGGAAGATCTTGGTTATCTGGAATATCTTTAACCAAACTATTATCTTTTGAAGGGTCATATTTCTCATTTGCCTCTTGAGCTTTGGCTGCATAATCCTTGATGTCGGTCACCTTAATATTGTATGAAAGATTAATTAATTTAAATACAGTTAAACAAATAATAAATGTTAACAAGTCTTTAGTAATAGCATATATATATATATATATATATATATATATATATATATATATATATATATATATATATATATATATATATATATATATATATATATATATATATATATATATATATATATATATATATATATATATATTTCTTCAAAGTTTCTTGCAAATATCTGAAAATCTATTATTGTTTCATTTAACGACACAACAACATCATCATCTTTGAATTATGCAATAAAAAAAATTTTGACTACATATTTTCACAATACACTCATGGAATTGTGATAGCATAATAATAATAAATAATAAATAAAAATTTATCAATGCTCTTGTACCAGAAGTCCTCAAATTTTTTTTAATGAATTCTTTTTGCATCGCTTAGAAGTTTTTGCTGTTAACATTTCTAAAAGGTTAAATTGACCCAAAAATATGTTCAAAACGGTAGTAAAACTCGTAAAATAATTCCACTTCTACTCATAATCTATATAAAGGATTTGGATAATGATATAAACAGTTGTTCTAAAAAAAAAAACTTTAGTTAAAAAGTCTTCAGATTCAAAGAAATATCTCCAGCATATAAGTCCTCCAAATCAAAGCCCTCCAATCAACACGATATATTAAAGTGTCAAAGGATAAATTTACAAGCAGGATAGAGTTGTTTGAGAGAAATTAAGAATTATAAAGCTGTGGTTTTTATTTGCCAATAAGAGCGAAGACAATGTATTTATGAGAAGAACAAGCTTGTCTACCACAACTGGTTAGGACAATCAGAAATATGTGTAGGTTCCTACTAAGTTCCTCCAGATCATTTAGGATACTGAATGATACAGCCTCCTCCACACCTGGATCAGTGTTAGAGGACCTCAATCATTCATTTTTGTTTTTTGTGTACACTGCAGATAATAAATAAATAAATTATTTTTCGAAATAAAAATGAGAGTACCTATCATAACTAACTGTTAACGAGATTTATTTTTTACTCAACTATTTTTAATAACTCAGAATATCATTTACCTTTGTTAAACTCTTGATACTTAAACCTATTCACAGATATTGAAAACCAATATCCGCATCTGTGAACATTGAAAGCCAATATCTGGTCAACTTCTACTAATACTACCAATATAGACAAACCAAGGCCCGGCCCCAGCAAACCTCAGCCATTTTTACTGACCCCGGCTAAAAATTGGGGAAAACCGGGGTTAAAATGGCAAATTATACTTATTAATGGTGGATTAAATCAAATTATAATTAAGATTTTTCTTCTTGTTTTTTCAATATTTTCTTTTTCTTCTGTTTCTTTTAACCGTTCCTCTTCTGCTAGTGAATGTTCATCCTTGTGTTTTGTTTTTAGATGCCCCAAAAAAATTTGGTTCAAAAATTTTTACTTGGGGCAGCAAGAGGTCCTTTTCTAATTTCCTGGCTGTAGATGTTACATTTAGCCATTTCGAGCCTATCCCGAAACATTATAAAGTACTCCCATATTGCTGAAACTGATTTTAGCCATAGTGACTGGAAGTATAAACAAAATAATTATTTTGAAATAATGTAGTTAAATGATACAAGTTTGATACACAGTAATAAAATAATATGTATAAATTCAGGTTTATATATCTTACTTTTTTTTCGAACTAAGTAAACCTGTTAAATTAAATTAATTTTGTGAATCAGAAAAAAAAAATTTTTTTTTTAAACTTTTATTATACAAAATCTGTAATTTTCTGAAATTTTTTCGGAGAAAATGCATATAATCAATAATTTAAGTGAATGTTGGCTATTCTACTCCTTCCTTATAATTAAATAAAACTCAATTAGAATTATATCAATTTTCTTAACCTAAAATTTCAGTGCTTTTGACCTCTTTACAAATTTTTGGCAGCCCCAGCCAGAGCCCTTGCCCCGGTCGGTCCCTAACTATCAATAATAAAAATACATTAATAATAATAATAATAAGTGACATGACAAATAAAAATGCTTACACTTCTACTAATGTTACATAATAATAATAATAATATATAATAACAACAACAACAAAACAACATTCTATATACTAACACCATGATCATTCCCAGAATAATTTTTGGCCTCGGACTTGCCCCTAAAATTCGGACTCACTGCATCACTAAGTATGCATATTTTTCAAGAAAAGACAAGTATTCTTCACATAACACTTTTAGTTTTGCATTAAAACAAATTAGCAATTCTTAACTTCACGCGTATGCTCTATAACATGATAACGATATACAATTAATTTTAAATAGGCAACATAAACTGACCAAAAATATCTTTAATGTCTTGCTATTTGAATTGCTGTGAAGCACCAAAGGAGACTTTGACATCACAAGGAACACAAACTTGTCATGTCAAAGTCTCCTATGGTGACTCTTCATCTTTATTTTCATTTTTCTTCATCCGATTTGAAATGTACAGTGAAAGTGTTTTCTTTTATTTTCTTTAACAATGAAGAAACATTTTTCTATTTAATAAATGTTTCTTCATTGTTAAAGAAAAAGAAGAAACATTTTCCCGAGTCAGAAATCCATAGTTTCCTATAGTGACTCTTAATATTTAATCTTCATATTCATTCTTCTTTAGCTAATTTCAAATGTGCCTCTAAAGAATCATGAACCTGAAAAATGTTTCTTCATTTTCATTATTAAAGAGAATGAAGAAACATTTTTCAGATTCATATTTTCTTTTGTATTTTGAGAATTTGACTTTTTCTGAATCATCATAAGATTTTTTTTGGATTATGTTATGAAATCATTATTGACCTGCACTTCATTAAACAAACATTTGATATAAAATTTTGTTTCAAGTTTTACATGCCTTACAAACTAAATTTTTGTTTTGACTCCTGCGTTGTTAGAAAATATTTTATTTTAAAATATTCTTTTACAATCAAATTTTTAAGTTTTGACTAGAACTTGAATTTGAACTCAATTATTATTATTATTAAATACAATAAAATATATGACACATTTATTATAATTTTATTCCAATAGGATTTTCAAGATCTTTAACTTGAACTTGTATTTGGACTCAGATGAGAATAAACTAAAATTTGGACATAGCACCAGACAATAAATAAATTTAACAGGGACAGACATTTTTCTTCACTTAACATATGCAGTTAGCAAAGCGACAATTCAGCAAGTCCTTAGAGTTTCATGCCTATAAAAAGGATAAGGATATAGAAATTTTTAATTTCTTATCACTGAACTTGTTGAGAAGCACCAAAGGAAACTTTGACGTCACAGGTTTCAATCAAGCTTGTAACGTCAAAGTTTCCGAAAGTGACTCAATCTTTAATCTTCATTCTTCTTTAACTAATTTCAAATGTGCCTCTAAAGAATCATGAACCTGAAAAATGTTTCTTCATTTTCATTATTAGAGAAAATGAAGAAACATTTTTCAGATTCATATTTTCTTTTGTATTTTGAGAACTTGACTTTTTCTGAATCATCATAAGTTTTTTTTAGATTATATTAGGAAATTCTTGATCGGCTCTTCATCAAACAAACATTCAATCACAAATACAGTATTCTTTTCCTTAATTTTTTACATGCTTTATAGGATATTTCAATTTTAATGCTTTGTAGAACGAGGAAATTTACTTCATTGCTTAAAAAAAAAAAAAAAAATTCCTAATAAAAAATAAAAGTAAACAAAAACTAATAATAATAATAAAATCAAAGATATTTTGTGATAATAATAAAATTCTCGTATGTAGTAACAACTATCACCATTAGAAATAATAATGATAATATTATTTATGATAAATTCAAATATCAAATTATGAATTGTAATAGTGTGTATATATATATATATATATATATATATATATATATATATATATATATATATATATATATATATATATATATATATATATATATATATATATATATATAGATATATATATATAGAGAGAGAGAGAGAGAGAGAGAGAGAGAGAGAGAGAGAGAGAGAGAGAGAGAGAGAGAGAGAGAGAGAGAGAGAGAGAGAGAGAGAGAGAGAGAGAGAGAGAGAGAGAGAGAGAGAGAGAGAGAGAGAGAGAGAGAGAGAGAGAGAGAGAGAGAGAGAGAGAGAGAGAGAGAGAGAGAGAGAGAGAGAGAGAGAGAGAGAGAGAGAGAGAGAGAGAGAGAGAGAGAGAGAGAGAGAGAGAGAGAGAGAGAGAGAGAGAGAGAGAGAGAGAGAGAGAGAGAGAGAGAGAGAGAGAGAGAGAGAGAGAGAGAGAGAGAGAGAGAGAGAGGAGAGAGAGAGAGAGAGAGAGAGAGAGAGAGAAGAGAGAGAGAGAGAGAGAGAGAGAGAGAGAGAGAGAGAGAAGAGAGAGAGAGAGAGAGAGAGAGAGAGAGAGAGAGAGAGAGAGAGAGAGAGAGAGAGAGAGAGAGAGAGAGAGAGAGAGAGAGAGAGAGAGAGAGAGAGAGAGAGAGAGAGAGAGAGAGAGAGAGAGAGAGAGAGAGAGAGAGAGAGAGAGAGAGAGAGAGAGAGAGAGAGAGAGAGAGAGAGAGAGAGAGAGAGAGAGAGAGAGAGAGAGAGAGAGAGTCAGAGAGAATTTCATGTTCAGGATTTAAAAAAAAAAAAAAAAAAAAAAAAAGAAAAAAGAAAAATGATGTTTCAGAAGATAGATAAAAACAAGAGGAAAAAATAAGTGGAGGCAGGAAAGATGGTAGATAAAGAGTAATGAAAAAGAAAATATATTGAGAAAAATCGGAAGAGTCCTGGAGGAAGATCTCTTGTGTACGGGAAAACTAATATATAGTATAGCAAAAAATTATATGAAGGGTTCTACACTGCACGCAGACCTTTACTATTAAGAACGAGAATGGAGAGTTACTAGTCGATGTGTAACAGAGAGGAATTGTTGAATGTACCCGAACAACATGGAGTAGTATCGTGAGGAGGATATTGGTGAGAGGATCGAAGGGGAAATTTAAAGAATGTTGGGGAGGAAGGGATGATATGGATAAAGGAAATAATGTTGAAATGATGAAAAAATGCCCAATGAATGGAATAAGACAATGTCCTATTTTTAAAAAAAGGCAATAGAACTGAATGCAAAAATTACAGAGGAATTGCATTAATATCACATATTGCGAAGGTTTATGAGAGAATTCTAGAAAGGAGACTAAGGAAGACAGTGGAAGCAAATAGGAGAGTGCAGTATCGACTATTGATTTAATTTTGCACAAAGGATGATTTTTTAAGTGAGAAGAGATGGGAGTTTAACGAAAAGGCTTATATGGCTTATGTCGACCTGGAAAATGCCTTTGACAGGGTGCCAAGAGGGATTATGTGAACTGTGTTGGAAAGAGATATAAACTAATAAGAGCTATAAAGAGTATATTTGTAGACAGTCTATGTAAGGTTAAATCTCGGATTGGGGAAAGTTACTGGTTCGGAATATCATTAGGTGTGAAATAGGGTAATGTGATATCTACAATTCTGTCATTGTCTTTATGGATTTCTGTGGCAGATTGGTTCAGAGGTGTAGGTGGTGAAATCTTTGGTTATGCTGAAGACCTTGCTCTATTTGCAGATACCAGGGTGACATTTCAAAGATTTGTCAACGAATGGGTGAGGTACTGATGACAAAGGGAATGAAGACTAGTAAAGTAAAAACAAAAGTTATGATGTTCAGTAGAGAGCGAGAGGAGTTGAATATTAGAATAGAAGATAGAACCCTAAAACAGACAGGGGGCAATTCAGCAAGTCCTTAGAGTTTTGAGTCTGTAAAAATGATAAGGATATGGAAATTTTTTAATTTCTTATCACCGAACTTGTTGAGAAGCACCAAAGGAAACTTTGACGTCACAGGTTTCAAGCAAGCTTGTAACGTCAAAGTTTCCTATAGTGACTCTTAATCTTTAATCTTCATTCTTCTTTAACTAATTTCAAATGTGCCTCTAAAGAATCATGAGCGTGAAAAATGTTTCTTCATTATTTTAAAGAAAATGAAGAAACATTTTTCACGTTCATGTTTTCTTTTGTATTTTGAGAACTTGACTTTTTCTGAATCATCATAAGGTTTTTTTGGATTATATTATGAAATTCTTGATCGGCTCTTCATCAAACAAACATTCGATTTCCAATACAGTACTCTTTTTCTTAATTTTTTACATGCTTTATAAGCTAATATTTCAATTTTAATGCTTTGTAGAACGAGGAAATTTACTTCATAACTTAAAAAAAAAAATTAATAAATTCCTAATAAATAATAAAAGTAAATAAAAATTAGTTGTGTTTTGGAGACAGAAATGATGAGTTTCGAGTTGAATCATAGAATTGGTAAATTCAATGGGCCAATGGCTTCCCTGTTCCCTCTGTTTAAGGACTGTAAGGCTAAAACAATAATGTACGAAAGAATATTAAGACCTATTTTGTCATAGGGGCATGAGGCTTAGTAGCTAAACACTAAAGCCAAGAGTAAAATGCAGTCATGTGAGATGAAGGTACTAAGAATGATAGCAGAAGTGCAAAAATAGAGTGAGAAATGATGATATGAGAGGAACTGGGGATAGAGAGTATATTGACATTTATAGAGAAGGGACATCTGCAATGGTTCGGACATATGAAGAGAATGGATGATGATAAGCATGCAAAGAAGTACTATGAGTGGAGATCAATGTGGAGGAGAGGTGTTGGATTAGGTGGAGACAACATCAAGGTGGCAGTCGAAAAGAGGGAAGAAGTGTGGAGATAGAAGAGTTAAGAATGTACAAAGAACAATGATAATGGAGGGATTTCATAAGAGACGGCTGACAAGTGTGCACTTACAGAAATCTAGTGAAAAAGGGTGAGAAAATATATATCATTATTAAATGAATAACTGAAGTTGGCATTGGCCACCCACAAATTTAGCTTATTGAAACATTTAATACCATCAAAAATCTTCTAATACTTGAATTGACATTTTTTGTTGCAGCATTTTCTTTAAGCATTAAGACCACATTTTTTACAAAGCAACTGTAAATAGATTTCAAGTCTTTAATACTTCTTGCCATTTATGATGGTGATTAACAAAGTTCCTAAGTTCCTTTGACTC
This sequence comes from Armadillidium nasatum, assembly GCA_009176605.1. NCBI lineage: Eukaryota > Metazoa > Arthropoda > Malacostraca > Isopoda > Armadillidiidae > Armadillidium > Armadillidium nasatum. Next base: position 102,126 of record SEYY01003493.1, read on the forward strand.
GGAACATAACTAATTTATTGTTATAATCTGCAACTTTGCATTCATTAATGCAATATTAATAATTTTTACTGCTACTTACCATTATGGTACAGTAGGCACATTACATTTCAAAAAGCTTATGTTCTCAAAAAAAAAAAAAAAATTTTTTTTGGGGGGGGGGTTAATGTTGGATGATATAATGTTGCTTTTGAGTTTTTCATCTTTTAATTTATATGTTTTACTTTTCCACTCAACTAATTCTTTCTCAAAGTTTGTAGCCATAACATAACATTTATCTCTTTACTTAATTCTATTTTTATTTGCAAGTGCATTTCTTTTATTTCAATCAGCTGTTTCCTCCTTCAGTATTGTTATTTCTCCATTAATGGTGAGCACATTTAAAAAATAACTATAAAACATTTAAAAATATTGCTTGTCATTTACTTTTCTAGGCTTCCACATCCAGGTGAAAATTTTCTTTGAAGAGATTTAGGCATGGAAGTAAATGTTGAGTAAATCTTGCAACAGATTAACTTCCAAGCTGACCTGGAAGTTTGACTATTGAGCATGTTGACATTTGCACGATTTACTCAACTCATTTTAAAGTTTTTGTTAAAAACTTTGTTTTTTATGGTTGGTAAATGTGTTTATTATCCTCATTCAGATAAACAACAGTAAAAATTATAATACTGCAATAATATATGCAAAGATATTTTATTATACAATATACTAATAATATCCTGAGTGCGACTTAAATACAGGTACTCAAATTCTGCCAAATTTAGCGATAGGTAATATGTGCAAACTTTTTTTTCTTGTCAATTTTTAACTAATTACTTGCAAACTAGTATAAATTTTATGTGCAAAAAAACCATGTAAGGAATGGTGTGCTTGACTGGTGAAATAATCCTATTCTACTAAAAATACAGAATATTTATTATAATCTCTGCATTGCATTCAATTTCAATAGTCCACAATGTAGTTTGATAAAGTCTGGTTTTGTTTTTTTAATTTGCTAATCAAAAGGTAATTTCTGGACTACTACTTGCTATATTAATTTCATCATGATTCTGTAAGTTAAACTATTTTATTTAGAAGACTAAAATTCATACTGCAAGTTTGGTGATTTAAAAAATTATTATTATTATTACACAATAATTTGCTCTACCCTAAAAATCTGAACTCAGTACATCACTACAATAAATCCTTTATATTTTACAAGACAAAGGCAAATTCTTCACTCAAAATATGTATTTGGTATACACAAGTCAGCAAGTCCTCACAGCTTTGCGTCTATAACAATGATATACTAAAATTTACAATTTTTAATATAGGTACTTTAAACTGGCCAAGATATCCTTTAATTGCTTATCAGTAGACTTGTTGAAAAGCACTAAAGGAAACTTTGACGTCACGGTTTTGAAATTTAACTTGTGACGTCAAAGTTTCCTATGGTGACTTTAAACTGGCCAAGATGTCCTTTAATTGCTTATCAGTAGACTTGTTGAAAAGCACTAAAGGAAACTTTGACGTCACGGTTTTGCAATTTAACTTGTGACGTCAAAGTTTCCTATGGTGACTTTAAACTGGACAAAATATCCTCTAATTTCTCATCAGTGGACTTGTTGAGAAGCACTAAAGGAAACTTTGATGTCAAGTTTTAAAAGTTAACTTTGACATCAAAGTTTCCTATGGTGACTCATAATTATTCTTCTTCATTTCATTTGAAATAACCACTAAAGTGATTTCTTTTATTTTCTTTAACAATGAAGAAACATTTTTCAGATTTATAAATGTTTCTTCATTGTTAAAGAAAAAGAAGAAACATTTTTCATATTAATAAATCCTTCTTGGCATTTGAGGACTTTTTCTGAATAATTATCAGACTCTTTTGGTTTTAATTAAATATGAATTCATTGTTGCTCTTCATCAATTCGATATCAAATTCTCTTATTCATATTTTTCATATGCCTTATAACTAATATTTACATTTTAATACTTTGTAGTACAGTGAAATTTATTTCACTTACAAAAATCATTTTTTAATAAAAATATAATATGTAAAACTTAATAATAAAATTTTATTTCTTTACAGCATGCACAAATAAAGCTCACTCCACAAAAAAGAAACATCATCACTAAACCCCATATCTAAAATGAAAGTGAAAAAGAATGTGATTATTAGGGATGGGCTGGGTATTCGGCTAAAATTACTGGATATTAATTTAAATTCACATTAACTGTCAATTTTATATATATATATATATATATTATATATATATATATATATATATATATATATATATATATATATATATATATATATATATATATATATATATATATATATATATATATATATATGAATTGGACAAAAATATGGAAACACCTGGTAAATGCATGAATTTATTTCTTATTATGGTGTAGGACCACCTTTCACATATATAATTCTTCTAGATAGAAACAGAAAATATTAAATCTTGGATGTACATAATGGGATTTTATACCAAGCCTCATGCAAAAGTACATGAAATTCCATTAGCCTTTATGGTGGTGGATATCGATCTTGAACCCCATTCTCCATTATTGACCACAAGAACTTTTTTTTATAAAGGTTTGGTAATTATAGAGGCAAAGAAAGACATGAAACCTCATATGCATGTTCACCAAACTATAACAGGACATGAGCTGGATGAATTGGAGTCTTATTGGCACTACCTTCAAGAAACTTTCTCTGCTCTATTGGATGAACCTGGTGACCGAAATCGCATACATAATCTCTGGCAGTTACATTATGGTGCAAGGTCATAATTGGGGCTACAAAATACTATGATATGGTTGCACAAAATATCCTTCTCCATGCTTTACCTTTGGCATAAGGTAGTCCAGATCATATTCCTGGGATGGTGATCTCCATGTAAACTGGGACAGAGGTTGGGAACAGTCCATTTATTTAACGAAAGGACTTTCTTCCACAGTACAACAGTCTAGCAGTTTAATCCTTGTATGTGCTGCACCACTCTCTCTACTTTCCGACATTCATATTTACAAAAAAAGTCTGGCAATTACGGCACACTTATGAATATTGAGACTATTGAGTTCCTTCTTCAATGTTCTTGTGCTGCCAGGATTCAACTATGGGAAAACTCTTGCAGTTGTTGTTTTCTTATTTTTTGTCACAATCATTCATCTGTTTCTGACACCCAATTAATATTTTAAGTCCCAATTAATATTTTATGTCCCTTCTGGTGTTTTCCAGAAGCATAATAATTTGGAGCAATGACCTTGAACATTGTATGGGAACAATCAAATTTCCCACTTTGAAACTCTACAATATTCGACTTTCCTCACTTGCACCAGCACATTGAACACAGAGCAACTAACACTTCCTACAAACGTTATAGGTTACCTATCACATGTGACACACGATCGCCTGTGGCACCACTTCTGATTTGGAAAGTTAATGTCTGTCATATTTACCCATTCTTTTTTTCTACTGTTTTAGTTTAACCTTGTTTATATATATATATATATATATATATATATATATATATATATATATATATATATATATATATATATATATATATATATATATATATATATATATATATATATATATATATATATATATATATATTACCAAAAACAATGTCAAATATTTATTTTCAAATTCGTAGTTGTGTGAACAAGTTAACAAATTTTTTTAATACAAATCTATATTAATTTAATATGAATAGCCAAAGGTATTGTTTTATAGATAAGAGTAGAAAATGATATAATATATTGTATATTTTAATAATTTGAAATTTTAGTTCTTCTAAAAACTGGATAGCCGGATACCCCCCCCCCCAAAAAAAAAAAAAAAAAGGCTGAATAACAGAATAACAACCAAATATCTGGCTCATTCCTAGTGATTATCTTACAAACATGAACTTAAAGCTTTTAAAAACTGAAAATTAGTTAACCTATCATCAGGTTTAGATTTATCAATCTTATTAATTCAAATTTTTTTTTTTTTTTTTTTTTTTTTTAAAGTTCAGTCAATTCTACATTTGTTTAGGGAAAAGTGCTAATCCATCTAGGTTTCAAATTCATAGAAGACCTTAAGCTCATACAACACTTTTAATTAATGTTGCTCAAACAAAGCTATAATTTCATTATCAAAATGCTTCATATTAACCTCTTCTTGAATCAAGTTATATTACTTTTTGATGAGATAAACATTTAATATATTTTCCAATTGCTTATTATTACTTCAATTCCTTTAACGATAACGATATAATAATAATGATTACCATTCTTAATATATATATATATATATATATATATATATATATATATATATATATATATATATATATATATATATATATATATATATATATATATATATATATATATATATATATATATATATATATATATATATATATATACTGACCAAAATGTCTTCTAATTCTTTCTCATTGAACTTCTTGAGAAACACGAAACTTTGATGTCACGGTTTAACAAACTTGTGACATCAAAGTTTCCTATAATGACTCTTAATCTTTATTCTTCTTCTTCATTTTCATTTTTCTTGATTTGATTTGAGAATTGCAGCTAAAGTGTTTTCTTTTATTTTCTTTAACAATGAAGAAACATTTTTCTGATTAATAAATGTTTCTTCATTGTTAAAGAAAAAGAAGAAACATTTTTCCGAGTCAGAAATCCTTTGCATTTTGAGAACTTTTTGACTTTTTCTGATACTACATTGTACTTTTTGGATTAAATTATGAAATCATTATTGACTTGCACTTCATCAAGCAAATATTTGATATCAAATTCTGTTATTCTACTTTTTACATCCTTTATAAGCTAACATTCAATTTTAATGCTATGTGCTAAAGTAAAACTTACTTTATTGACAAGAAATATTTTGTAATAAAATTTTAATAGTAAATAAAATTCAATAATAATAATAATTTTCTTCACCACACTATTACACAAATAAAAGTAGCTCCACAAAAGAGAAATGTCAACACTAAACTCCATACCCAAAATAAAGACAAAAAAAAATGTGATGTTACAACCATATTAAAACATTGAAATCCAATTTTTATATGATCAAAAGATTCATACCTTCAAATTTGGTTTTTTTCTTGTCTTCTTTGATCCAAATACACTTTCAAATGGTTCTGTATCTAAAATATGCACTCGCATATGTTTTGCCTTTTCATTTAACAGAGATATGGGAAGTTTTGTCTGTCTCATAACTACCTGTACATTAAAAATTTTATTATATAAAAACTATTTTTGCAAACATTATTAGAACATAAATGCGAAATATTCACAATAATTTAAATATACTAGTGATAATTTATTTACGTTAAATAAAAGTGGATTATTTAATAATTAATAAGTTCCTGATGCAATTATCTGAACAAAGCTAAAAAATTTATTTAGTGATCATATTGGGATATTAAATTTGCCCATCATACTTTCGTTTATCATTTTAAAGGGGATCACAGCTCTTAATTACATACCTGATAAGGATCATTCAAAACTTTCTTCATCTCTTCTTGAAAATTTTGTAAAGCTTTCTGTCCAATAACTTGAACATTCCCAAACCATCTCTGACTTGGCTCAACGCGAGAAACAGTGCCTAAATAAACAAAGTAAATAATAGATTACAAAGGTACCTACACATCTAACTTAATCATTAAATAACATGAAAAACATCATGAAGTGCTTAAAAATTATTAATACAATTTATATAAATTTATTAAATTTGATAAACTTAAAATTTTATACTACTACTACTACTACTACTAATAATAATAATAATAACCTGAAGGGGCTCTGGACTGAAACAATGCTGGTTTGATTACTTTCCCATATTTGTTTCTCACAGCTTTGCCAGAGGTGTACATATTGAGTCTGTTAATCGTACTCTTGCTTCTCATGTAAGGAGCCCCATTTAGCTTTACCTAAAATAAATAATTTTTTAAAATTAATTCGTTTTACTTCAGTTCTTCAAATTTACCTACACTATCTATAAATATTTTCATGAAACAAACACATTAATAATTTAATGAGTAAATTTTGACTGGTAATATATTATATATATATATATATATATATATATATATATATATATATATATATATATATATATTATATATATATATATATATATATATATATATATATATATATATATATATATATATATATATATATGGTGTATCGTACCATGTGGGACCCAATTCGGGGGTGGATAGGGGACACAAAAACAATGAAAAAGGGCCTATGAACATGTGTCTGAAATGACCCTGTTTCAAAGTTGTGGGAGGTTTAACGTTTACAACACGGCATACGGCAAGTTCTGGTATTCCATAATAATATGGAATAATATGTTCGATGATTTAGTAGGCAAGTCTACTGAAATATCCCGACCTCGGTGATATCACACACACTGTCGAATGGGTTTAAAATAACAACCTTTAATCTCGTGGTAAGTAAGGTCGTGACGTTTGTCTTTGCGTTAAGTGTTAGTGGTCGGTGTTTACGTTACAAGAGTGTATTCCAATCTGGAAATGGCGGACATGCATTTAATGTATGGCCTTGCCAAATGTAATTTTTCCTAAGCCAGACGTTTATACACACACTGATACCCTAACAGACATCTACTGGATAAGAAAATATTTCAGATTAGATGAATCTTTACAGGAAAAAGGGTCAGTTTAAAAGCGGGAAACGGATGGTGGTAGACTGATAAATGTGAGAAATGTAAATTGTGAGTAACAGATCTTCAGTCACATTAAGAAAGACAATGAGACCAGTACTCATAGAATAGCTGCAATGAGAATGTATTACATATGATGGTATAGAGGGTACTCCGAGAACAGCTTTAACCATACCATATACAATTTGTATAGGCACAAGTGGATGATTGGACACAAAGAATTTTTATTTTACCATATTACAACAAATATTCACTGATGAATATCCTTTTGTATCTGCCTTATTATTTACCAATGAAGCTGCGTTTACCAGAGACAATACTAAATTTTCATAACACATCAATGGTGTGAGGAACATCCTTTCGCCATCCTGCAATCAAGAAATCAATACTAGTTTAGTGTAAATGTATGTGGCAGAAATAGTTAGCAACATCTCACCAGACCTGTTTTTCTTGACCAGATGTTAACAGTTGAGATGTATGTGGCTTTCCTCCAAAATCGACTACCTGACCTTGATATTGTTTCTTGCATGTGGTTTCTGAATGACGGTGCACCACCACACTTTAGTTGAACAGTCAGAAAGGTCCTAGGCACAACATTTCAACACAAATGGATGGGTCGGGGAGGACCAACTTCCTGGTATTCTCACTACCCTAATTTAAATGTTGGATTTTTATTTATGGAGTCATTTGAAAGCGAGTGTGTACAAATACAAGAGGCCTGTCAACAGATTCAACATGCACCTGAAATGTTCAAAAGAGTGAGTCTCTGATACGTCAACTGCAAATATGCATTTAGAGTGGAAGTAGACATTTCCGTAAATCGCTACTTCAGAAGAACAGAAATGACATCTTTAGAAGAAATTCCAATATTAGGCATCATTGAGTTGGAGAAAGTTTAAGGGGGAAGAATTGATAATGTTGCTGTGCTTTAACATGAAAAAAAAACCACACACACACAGTTTGGGAACATATTCATAGGACCTTTTTTCACTTCTTTTTGTGCCCCCTATCCATCCCCGAAGATAATCTCACATATTACGATACACTCTGCATATAATTTTTTTTTAAGTCTGGAGTCGGAGAGTTTGACAGAGAAACGGTGTGTGTGTAGAAAGATGTTGCACGAGCCCTTCTCAATGGAGGAAATATGTGCCATGAGAGTTCAGAAGACCAGTGACCATTATAATACCAATAGTATAGAGAGAGACAACAATTTAATGGGAGAAAGATTGGAGAGTTAGTAGTACCACAGGATTCACTAAAACACAGGAGAGAAGAGATCAAGAGTCAGAAAGAAGGAAAATATCACCAGTAAATCATTCTAATGAAAGCCAAACTGGCAATCAGAGATAAGATTAGAAGAATTAAGGTGTTTCCAAATCTTCCTGTTAAGGATAGATTCAAAAACTTTAGAAAGAATGGATGTAAACAAAATATGATGATAGTTAGAAGGTTGAGAAGGGTTTCCAATAAGGAAGGAAGGTTGAAGTACAGAGACTAAGACAAATTTTCCAAGCAGGGTGCAACCTCAGAAGCTCAGGTTTTGAGAACTGCAGAAGGAATACCATCAGAACCATACACCTTGTTAGTGCAGAAATGACATTTTTAGAAGAAATTACAATAGTAGGCATCAATGAGTTGGAGGGGGTTGAAGGAGGAAGAATAGCTCTGGAATCATCTAAGGTAGAATTAGAAGCAAAAGTTTTAAACAGAGTTCAGCTTTAGTGGAAGGTAAAACAGAGGTTGTGCCACCAGAATATACTAGAGGAGGGAAAGAGGAAGAAGCAAAGTTAGAGACTTTTGTAAAATGCTAGAATAAGTGTGATGAGAGGAATCAGAAATATTATTGATTGCATTCACGATGAAGAAATGAGTTTTTGGTATCATGAATAAATATTGCACAATTTCTCAATGAAATATAAGTTGAGTGAGTTTCAGGAGTTTGAAGACAATGTTAATATCTGAAGGCAGCATCCCTGCAACGGATAGCACAAGAACAAGTAGATAAATCAAGGTTTGTTTGGTTTAGTTGAAGATACGGAATGTACACCTCCATGCCATAGTAAATAACCTTGGTTATGGGCTCTGCACACTCTGAGGAACCCTTCCAAGGAAACAGTAATTATTCCATTGGAAATCAGAGAACAACTACAAGTCAAACCAGTTAGTGGCACCGAAATGCCAGAAACATCTTTTGAATGCTCTGTGAGTTCTACTAATAGGTACAACTATTTGTATACATAATCATGATGTGTCAAGAAACCTGATGAAATGTACATGACTTACATATTTTTGTTTGTATAATTTCAGGATTAGGACTAGAATTTAAGCTATTGTTATTGAAAGCATAGGTAACTGCAAATTCAAATAAATGTTTTAAATATCTGTAATGCATTACAGCTTTTACAGTTATTACTGTCATTAAAGTATTTAGGTTCATAAGATTGTGGTTGGGAATAGATTTAACTTTCTCAGACCTTCTAGTTTTTGCCAGTTTTCAATACTATAATAATAATATAATTAACAAATATTTGCATTAAGCTCGGATAAAACAGGTCAAAAATATTGTTCAATGTTCCCTTTTAGTTGAATCAAAATTTTTTTTTTTGTGGAATCTTTATATGATAGAATTTTTTTATCAGCCTTCAATTTATTTTATTGGTAACCCCTTTTTATTCTAAACTCTTTTCCAATAGCATGCTTTGAATTTAACACTTCAACTTGTAAATATGGAAGTACTTAACAACTTTCGGACTAACATCTCTTGAGAAATGTCAAATATACAACAGTCATGGCTTGAGTGAAGAAATAAGCCAGACCTTAAATATAATGAGTAAGATTCAGTGTTGCAAATAGTTTTCATGTTTTCATTTTAACATTCTCTTTGTAAGGCTAGGGTGTGTATATTTAAGTTTGTGTTTGTTTCTTCAAATAAATGTTGGCAATTTTATGCTGATAATGTTCTACAGGTACAACAATCATCCAAGGTCTTTCTGCTATGCCTGTAATGAGGTTTAAAATCTCAGAAAAGAAATTTAACTCCATTGATAAGGTCATAAGAAATGTATTTTGGATACATTTTGGATATATTTTAGTTTGTGCTTATGTTTCTTCAAATAAATGTTGGCTATTATATGCTGATAATGTTCTATAGGTGTAATAATCATCCAAGATATTTCTGCTTTGTCTGTTATGAGGTTTAAAATCTCAGAAAAGAAATTTAACTCCATTGATAAGGTCATAAGAAATGTATTTTGGTTAATAATAATATATAGATTAGAAACAAAAACATCCTTGTTTGCTTGTTTGTATATAATGAAAGTTCTGGAGAGAGTAAGTGAAAAATACTATTTGAACAATAAATCAAAAGGGAGAAGAAAAAAAATGTATTAATACATGAAAGTAGTGTAAAACTAAAATTATCCTTGATTATTATTACTATTATGATTTGGATATATGTATACAGGTTTGAATGAAATGTATTAAAACCAAGATTTACTTAGTTTTCTTTTTTTATTTCTAAAACATTTTTGTTGAATTTAATTTCACCCAAAGAATGGGTGGACCTTTATGAAGTGAACCTTTGAGTTAAATAATAATAATTGATAAGAAAAAAACAAGGAATATAAACCTAGCTATAATAACTTTGAAATCATAAGAAAAGTTAATTCTTGTAAATCAAAATAAGATAAAAAGGATAGATTTATCTACCTAAATAACCGGAACCAATAAAGATTTTCTTTCATCTCTTGACCTTAATTAAATCCTTTTATCTAAATCTCATTTTCCTAAAGCCTTTTTTCTACCTTTATAGGATTTTTTTTTTTACTTCTTAGTCTCCTCTCTAATTTCTTTTATCTTTTCTGTCAGGAGCTCTTCTTTACTTAAAATGGAATGATTCAGTTGGATTATGTGATCTCATTCATAATCTAAATTTATCATAACATCAAACTGAATTACTGGAATCATGATAGAAAGAATGGAATCTTTTATATCAAAATAACCAGGTGTTTTCCATGATAGGCAATCTGAATTTGAACATTTCTTCTTTACTTCAATGATGTGGACTTTTACTGGAAGCTTTTGGAAATATGCATGTGGAACAGTGGCATCTTTTCAAACTCATCAAAGCTTAGTTTGAAAGCAATTCTACCCCATTCTAAAAATAAGTATCCAGCAATCCTTGAAACCAGTGACATGAAATCATCTGGAAATATGAAACTTGGTACTGAGCAGGATTCAGTTGACAAATACTTATAGCATGTTTGTAAAGATCTGAAAGTGGTAGCAATCTTACCTTGGTTGCAGCTTGAGTACACAAAGTTCTGTAGCATTTTTTGCTAGAGCGTAGTAAGGAATGAAAAGTCATTACATACAAAAATAAGGGTCAAAGGGAGTGGCACTTACTGAGAGAAAAGGGAATGAAATAATCTGGTAAATTTTACATGAAATAATTTATCCTCTACCACTATACATAAAGCTTGGTTTGATGGAAGCATTTTACTAAAAGATTGAATTGTAATGATGCAAGACTCCAATTTCAGAAAGACATTTTTCCTTAAGATATAGGAAGGTACATTTGTTGCACCACAAATAAAAACTAATGGCGAAGGTATGAATAAGTTGAAGTTCATTCATGGAAATCAATTAAAAATGTGGTTAAAAACTTCCTGGGAAGCCAATAAGGCAGGTAATAACAGAGAATTTCTGAACTCCAAAACTATAATGAACTTTGATATAATGACTCTCTTGGAATTCAACTGTATAGTTTTTTTTTTTTTTTTTTTCAAAACCTGTGAGCAATGGAAACATTACCAAGGAAAATGGAACCCCAAAATGCTAGCTGATATATATATATATATATATATATATATATATATATATATATATATATATATATATATATATATATATATATATATATATATATATAATATATATATCTTACATCTTCACTTTTTCTATCTGGATTGCTTGAATTATTGCCTTTACGGAAACCTTCACGAGCAGGAGGCTTTCCAGAATTATTGGATTTATGGACACCTTTCAGAGCAGAAGGCTTTCTTGAATGATTGCCTTTATGAAAACCTTTCCGAGCAGGAAGTTTTTTATCTTTTGTCTTTTTAGCCATTATTGAAAATGATAACTATACTAAGAGGATAATGGTTCTGAAAGCAATACAGAAAATTTTCAATTATTATATTTGTTTTCAAAACAAAATTCAATTTTCTACATTTTAACTTAATATTAACTTAAGCTTTATAAACAAATCTTGTCCAATCTTTCAAAATTAATTTTCTAATAATGCCTTTATATATATATATATATATATATATATATATATATATATATATATATATATATATATATATATATATATATCGGTATCGTATCGGAATATTTAATTAATTATATTATATCGGAGTAAAGTAAATATCGGTATCGGTATGGTATCGGTAGTATCGGCATATTTTCAGGTATCGGGTATCGGTACGGGGAATTTTTTAGGTATCGGTATCGGTAAAAATTTTGGTATCGCTCCATCCCTAATATATATATATATATATATATATATATATATATATATATACACTAGATTTATTTTGCATGGTAGTTATAAAAAAAAAATCACCAAAAAATGTTAAAAACTACAAATAGCAAAAAAAAAAAAAAAAAAAGTGCTTCTAAGACTTTTTGACAACTCAAAAGGCTATGACATTTTGACATTTATTTATTTATATATATTTATATATATATATATATATATATATATATATATATATATATATATATATATATATATATATATATATATATATATATATATATATATATATATATATTAATATATATATATATATATATATATATATATATATATATATATATATATATATATATATATATATATATATATATATATATATATATATATATATATATATATATATATATATATATATATATATATATATATATATATATATATATATATATATATATATATATATATATATATATATATATATATATATATATATATATATATATATATATTATATATATATATATATATATATATATATATATATATATATATATATATATATATATATATATATATATATATATATATATATATATATATATATATATATATATATATATATATATACTAAAGTGAATAAAATAAATGAGCCACACTTTTGAATTTTGATTACAAAACATTATAACCCAAATATATATTTCCCATTTTTTCAAGTAAAATTTTTTGGCTAAAAATATTAATTTTTTTTCTAATGCACAAACACTGAAATTTTTCTTTTTAGTTTTAAGATATTATTACCATATTGCATTGGGGTGGAACAAACCACATATTTTTTAATGTAAATTTAATTTTTTTTGGTTTACTTATTTGGTACCTACCATTAAATTGTTTATTATTTATATTATTATTCATCTATTATATTTAATGAATTTTGTTTCAATTAGAATTTAATATAACTGAAGTTAAAACATTTTTTTTTTAAGTAAATGAAGCCTTAAGTTATGAAAAAAGTTTTTCTTTTTTACAAGATTATTTTAATTTTATAATTATATGATAGTTGAAATGTAAATCTTATTTTTCCAATTTATGTTCATAATTGAGATAGTAATAAAGTAGCAATCACACATTTTTTCAATTTTGTTTTAGACGATCTATTATACTTGTATTACCTTTTAATATTAATAATGAAGATTATTGGAATCTATTTTGATGATTTTTGAGTGGATGGAGGGTACGGAGTAGGGCAGTGCTGTGTGATACTAAGCTTTAAAATTTTTTTGAAATTAGAAAAAAAAAAAAATAAATAATTGGTGGATAATTATATTATAGTGACTAAAGATTGGTACAAAGTTGCGCTATTTTCAAAAAGCTTTTTGATAAAGCTTTTCTTTATAGATAACGATGAGTGATGTAGCTGCGGATAGTCTGCAGGGACATATTCCCGTAGAGCATAATGTAACTGTAAATGAGGATATGGACACCAGCTCTTGGACAGAAGTTGGGAAACGTAAGAGATCTTTAAATATAGAAGATGAAGACCGCTCAGTAATTAGGTCAAGGAGACCTGCTGGAGCTGCCCTAATTCAAGGATCATCACGTGTGTCGCCTGAGTTAGGCCTTCCTTCAGGTTCCAAAGATGTGATCCCATCGATAGGTAGGGGGAACACCGTAATCATCATAAAATCTACAGGAGAATAAAGAAATATTTACTAAGCCTAAGCAAAGTGACTGCACTACTTAATAACTCTCCATTTGGCAAATACATCATTGAAGATTCAGTTTTCATGCTAGGACGTGGAGTTGGTTGCAAATTTGAAATTTTGGATTTACATAAACTTGAAGTAGACTTATCCGATATCAAGAAACTAGGATCTTATGATGTTCGCTGTTGGGTACCTAAATCTGTTCGTGATGACCCGCTCCATATTCATTACGGTAAGATAGGCCCTATTGATGTGGAAGAAGAAATCAGTGATATCAAAAAGAGTATTCGGATTATTGGAAATAATAGTGCAGTAATTATGGATGTTCTTAGAGTACCTTCTAGAAAAGAAAATGAAGAAGGTCAGTTTACTGAGGTCCCTTCTCAAATAGTAAAAATAAAATTTCGGGGTGACCTTCCTCATCGAGTAGCTATAGGTCACTCAGTTTATCAAGTATCTCCCTGGATTCCAAAAGTTGCAAGATGTTTTAATTGTTGGAGGTTCGGTCATGGCCAACTCTCGTGTAAAGCAACAGTACGATGTGCCAGGTGTAGTCATAATCATAAAGCTGAGGGTTGTATTAATGATCCTTTTTGCTACTTCTGTGGTGGCTCTCATGCCATCAGATATAACAAATGCCCTGTCTTTCAAAAAGCTTTAAAGATATCCAGAGAGCATGCTGGGGAAATAGAGGGTGCAAAAACTCCTCTCACTTTAGAACTACAAAAATTAAACCCTAAAGAAAAACAGACTCCTCAAATTACTAGGCCATTAACTAAACAGTCTCTTAGTCAAAGTAAGGTAAACCATCCCTCCACCAAGCCTGGAACCTCAAAGAAGACTTTTGCAGAGGTTCTTGCTGACTTGAGTGATAACTAGGAGATCTCTGATGAAGAAGACACGCTGAGTGAAACAAGTAATTTGTCAAAGAATTTTCATAATTACTCTTCAAAGAGCAAAAAAAAGGGGTCAGAATAATTCCAGGTACTTCCATGATAGTGCACTCAAGAATGTTTTGGAAGATCCCACAACACAGTCTTTGGAGGCCCAGAATGAAATACATAAAAGACCGAGACATAAACAATCCCCAAAGGAGGAAATAGACTTTAGTTCCTCAGAGTTTGGAATTGATTTTATGAAAAAAAATTTTATTATTGGACAAAAATTTTTCAATTCTTATACTTTACATAAATCTTTTAGTGCAGCCTTGTTTACAGTATGTGGTGATATTTTTGCATTGGTCACATCATTCTGGATCATTATGGCCAATAATTCTATTATTTTATGGAATGCTAGATCTATTTTAAAGAAATTACCTGATTTAAAGCATTTTCTATATGTACATCAGCCTTTATTATTGGGAATATCTGAGACTTGGCTTAAACCTTCCATACAGCCTAGATTTAGGGGATATAATATTGTTAGGTGGGATAGAAAGGAAGGAAGTGGTGGAGGGTCTTCTTATCTTAATTCATCAATCCCTCCATTTTAGGAAGGTTGATCTACAGTCCTTTCCAAATGGTAAATTGGAAACCTTGGCAATTAAGGTGAGTCTTCTCAGGGGGTGGACTCATTTCCTCCTTTGCTATAACCCTTGCAAGGATGTCCCTACAAAAGAATTTGACCACTTATATTAGTCAGTTATGCCCCCCTTTGTTGTTTGTTGGAGATTTTAATGCACATCACCAACATTGGGAACCAGGACTTCCAAAGTCAGCAGTGAACAAAACAGGACTTGCTTTATATAATTTTCTTACAAACTCAACAAATCTTAACTTACTCACTCCCCCTGTTATGCCTACACGGATTAATCCTTACAATGCCTTTTCTTCTACCTTAGATTTAGTAATTGGCTCACCTACTTTTCAAGATTTAATGTTCCATTCAGGATCATATTTGGGGAGTGATCATTTACCGGTAATACTAACTTTCCCTCAGAAGCAGTCATTTGAAAGTTTCACAGCAAGGCCAAGGTGGAGATTATCTGAGGATGCTCATGTTTGGAATGAATTTTCTTGTAATACAAACTTTATATTGGATGATAATAGATCTTTGGAGGAGTCAGTAGACTTCCTTAACAAAACACTGAAAACATCTGCCTCCAGATACTTCACATTATCTTCAGGTAAATTTGGCACAAAGCCTAGACATCTCTGGTGGAATGAGAGTTGCAAACAAGCAGTTAAAGTTAGAAATGCTGCTTTTAATAAATGGAGATCTCACCCAACTGCCACCAACTGCATTGATTATAGGAAAAAGGCAGCTTCTTGTAGACATATTATTATAAAGCAAAAAAGGGATTCATGGAGACAACTCACAAGTAAATTCAATTTTTCCACATCTGCAAAGGAAGCATGGTCAGTTATAAGGAAGATGTCTGGAACATACATCCCTCAGAATTTTCCTCTGACAGTTGATGGTGGACTACTTGTTGATGCTTTTTCTAAAGCGGAAGTATTTGCACTTCATTATCGGTAAAATCTTTTCTATCCCAGACCCTCTAGAAAACAGAGGAGATTATAAATTGAAAATACAGAATGCGATTGATAGTGACTCATCTAATGATGGCATGGCACACCCATTTCTTTTGGATGAGCTAAATGTAGCGATACACTCATTAAAACATAATAAAGCAATGGGACTCGATTATATACCTAATGAATTTTTGAGTCATTTGAATGAAGATTCTCTCAGAAACTTACTTCAACTGTATAATAACAGCTGGCTGAATGGCATTTATCCCAAACCCTGGAAGAAATCTGTTATACTTCCATTCATAAAACCAGCCAAAGATGACACCCAACCAGAGAGCTACAGGGCCATTAACTTGCTCCCTTGCCAGGAAAGTTAATGGAGAAGATGGTGAATGGAAGATTGGTTTGGTGGTTGGAGAAGCATGGTTTCCAGTTGAATAATCAATATGGCTTTCGCCCTGGTATGTCAACCATTGATTGTCTACTTCATTTGGAAAATATCATTCATGGTGCATATCACAAAAAACAGTATGCACTAATTCTGTATATAGATCTTAAATCTGCATTTTGATTCTTCTTCTCATATTGGAATATTGTATAAATTGGCTAAGGCACAAATTAAGGGTACTCCACTGAAATGGTTACAAAACTTTTTAGTGGAGAGGGAATTCTCTGTCTCTGTACATGGTACACTGTCAACTCCTTCCAAAATCACTTGTGGAGTCCCACAAGGCTCAGTCCTCAGTCCTACTTTGTTCTCTATTTTGATATCCGACCTTGCTAAGGTATCTCCGAATATTCTAGCATATGCTGATGATATTGTGTTGTATGCTACATCTTCAGATCTACATAGAGCACAATTGGAGATGCAGAAAGTAGCAGATTCTCTTCACCATTGGACTAAACAGTGGGGTTTACAGATCAATCCAAGTAAAAGCTCCTTGATTTGCTTCACAAAAAAGAGGATCCCTTTTATTCCTTCTATAACTATAGATAGCCAGATTGTTCCTCAGAGAAGTAATTTTAAATTTCTTGGGCTATTTTTTGATGCTCCACGTTTAACATGGAAAAATCATATCGCTTATCTATTAGACAATTGCTCAAAACGACTAAATATCATGCGAAGGGTTGCAGGCACCTCTTGGGGTGCTTCAACAACGTCTTTATTACATCTCTATACTAGTTATATTCGGAGTAAGATTGATTATGGTAGTGTTTTGTATGGGTCCGGGTCTCTCACCAAACTTCGACAACTCGATACCATACAAAATACTGCTCTGCGAATTGCACTTGGGGTTTTTAAATCTTCTCCCATACCAGCTTTACAGATTGAATCAGGTATTCCATCACTGGCACAAAGGAGGAGGAAATTGTTAATATCCAAATTTATTAATATTTCGACAGCACCTGAGAGTTCTTACATGCATTATTTATATCAACAGTTTATCTTGAACTCTAGTAGTTTACATTCCAGCTCATTTATACACAGGGCATACAGAGCATCTCAAGGAATGATTCCTTCCCTTCCTGATGTGGTCCCCATGCTCAACATTTCTGTACTACCTCCTTATTTTCAGAATCAGATAATATATGACACAGAAATATCAACTCAATGGCATAAGGGGGATACTCCTCAAATGGCTTTAGGTCTATATAGTGAGCGGATCAACAGGACATATGGTTCCTTCCTGCAAGTGTATACTGATGGGTCAAAGATTTCTCAGCCAGTGAACTCAACCTCTTCTGCTATGTATTTTCCAACACTGAACATCACAACTGCATGGAAGCTGGAGGAGTCTCATACAGTATTGTTTGCTGAACTTTTTGCTATTTATAAGGCATTGTCTTTTATTATTCAGGCACTTCCCCCTCAAAAGGTTGTTATTTGTACTGATTCCATGTCTTCTATTCATGTTATTAAATCAAAAATTCATCATGGTTACAAGAAAATACATACCAAAATACAGGAATGTTTCCAACAGTTAGCTTTGGATTCAAGATGGATGATTCATTTTCTTTGGTTACCTTCCCATGTAGGTATCCTGGATAATGAAATTGTTGATGCTGCAGCAAAGCTGGGTCATAATTTAGAAACAATCTGTATTTTTCCGATTGGAGAATAGAGAGATCTTAACATGTGCAGGAGGTGCCCTTCAGCAGGAAATTAGGAGAGAAAATAATGATTTTCTTAGTTTACATCCTTTGGGACAGTTCTACTTGGATGATAATTGTCTCTCATTCCCAGCAAATAATCGTAGGCTAGAAACAGCAATGTTTAGATTGAGAATAGGTCATACAGGTCTCAAGGCTCACTTACAAGCTTAAAATGGCTCAATCGCCTTCATGTCCTCACTGTGCATTCCCTACAGAAACAGTTGAACATTTTTTTGATACATTGTCCCACAGTACATGGTGGCTAGGAATTTGCTCTTTAGCAGGTTGAGGACTTTAGGAGTTTCACTCATTAATGTCACAACTTTGTTGGCACTGAATAATGTACCTCCAATAGGCAAACAGCAAGCATGGCAGTATATCCAGCAATTTTTAAGACAGACTGGTAATTTATACAGGATATAGATAATTCTATCAAATTGTGAACTTGTGTGTGAATATGACTAATTTGTTTTTTTTTATTTTCTTTTCAAAATATGATTTTCTATTAATTAAATGAGACATCTAATAATTGAGCAGTAATTGAGTAAAATATGCATTTTGATTAAAAGCTGAATTTTTTCAATCAAGTTTCAAATTGTGGAAGAAGGAAGAAATTAGAAGCCATGGTCAATAGGTCAGTGGTGCCTGACGACCATTACAATCCTACAAGTTAGTAAAAAGTCTCTTGAAATCGTTTCATAACCCCTAACCTATTAAAAGGTTTTTTTTTTTTTTTTTCAGAAATTATTCTTTCTAACTAAAAAAATTAGCTTTAAGTAAAAAAGAGGAAGGGTTGAGTTGATTGAGTTATTTATCAGCAACTTTAAAAAGTAGCCAATAGTTTTAAAAAAAACTAATCAGCAACAAGTATTCATCAATTTAATTTGGTTTTCTTTCAAATTGCATGTTATGCCTAAATAAATATAGAAAATAAAGCCTTTATTATTCATAGGAGAAAAAAAAATTCTCTTTATTTGCATAAAACAAACATATACATAATTATTATACAATTATAAAACAAATATCTTGGAATACATTAGTACATAAATAATTTGTTAACTATTGCCATTTTCATTAATTACATCGTATTTCTAGGTTTTGCAAATTATGTGGTTAGATTTAAACAATGATGGTTTATGAAACAAATTAACAAAATGTGAATGTAAAATATTTTATGATCGACTTCTAGCATCTAAAGGAGAATCTAAAAAAAAATGTATAAATCGCTCATTTTTCTTTCCTCCTACCTGGTCGAGCTTTGATTGGCTGTTTTTGATTATTCGTTGGTGCAGCAGGAGGAGCCCCTCCAAATATATTAGTCATTATTTCTGAAAGTTCAGGAGTTTCCATTTTTGGGATCTGCATTTGTTCCATTTCTTTTCTAGTTTCAGCATCTCCTAAACGTGGCACAATCATCATTAACAAAAGTGGAAGAATGGTCATTAAAACCATTGGATTAAGGAGAAAATCTGTTATCCTCCATTGCTCTCGTTGATGAAAATATCGGAGAGATCCAAGACTGTTAAGTCTCAAAGGATAACTTACCTGTTCATAAATATTAACAGAATTAACATCTAAAATACAAATATTTTTTTAATCAGTGAATTAATAAAACAATTCACGTACCAATTCAACTTTGGAAGGCTGAATATGATTCACGACCCTGGCACGGATTTTTCCTTTTACAGTTATTTCAATCCTTGCAGACTCGAACAGAAAGGTAGGATTCATTACTTGTAGAACGTGTGATCCCGCTGGTACATTATTAATCACAAAGGAGCCATTTTCTCTAAAAAATGAAAAAAATAATATATATATATATATATATATATATATATATATATATATATATATATATATATATATATATATATATATATATATATATATATATATATATATATATATATATATATATATATATATATATATATATATATATATATATACTGCTCGGGGAATCGAACCTGGGCTTTTCACTAGACGATATGTCAGTAGAAGTTCCGAATAGTCTCCTTTTGAACCATCGGTGGTGTAGCGGTTAGCACCATGGACTTCCATCTTATGGGCCCAGGTTCGATTCCCCGAGCAGTTAAATGTATTATACATATTTATTCCACGGATAATAGTGGATATTAAGTAATAACTATTGCACTGCGTACTTGGGATAGAGCCTTGGCCAAGCTAACCCTACGCCCAAGTTGTGGTCGGGGAGACATTCGAAGCTTTTCACTAGACGATATGTCAGTAGAAGTTCCGAATAGTCTCCTTTGAACCATCGGTGGTGTAGCGGTTAGCACCATGGACTTCCATCTTATGGGCCCAGGTTTGATTCCCCGAGCAGTTAAATATATATATATATATATATATATATATATATATATATATATATATATATATATATATATATATATATATATATATATATATATATATATATATATATATATATATATATATATATATATAGTGACAAAAAAAAAAGCACTCACAAACCAACAGAATAGCATAGGTAATAAGAAATTTTCATAAAAAACTTACCGACAATTTAATGGTACATCTCAATTGCAATTCTATTTCCTGCATTATTTAACTTACTCATGCACACTAAGCCAACCCTACGGTTCCCACAGTAAGAATCAAAAGCTATGCTGATTCTTTCTTTCTTTCTTTCTTACAACGGCTCACCTCCAATCGGAAACGAAAATACATTCTTTAACTAAACATATGGTTATGTTGTGCTGTCAACTTTACAATAGAACACTGGCCCTTGCCCATCCAATGCACTTTTCTTCACTGAACACGCAGGCTGCCTAGAGAAAGAGCAGCAGCAAGAAATTTTTTTTTAAACAGTTATCATCGCCACTCACGGGAAGAGCCATATTCGAAAATTACAAAGAATTTTTGACCACAGATGTAAGTGGTTTCGAATCCTCCTGATTGGTATAAGCAATTTCGAGATAACAAGATTTTTGTGTGTTGATGTTGAAAGCGTGTAGACTGTTGGAAATGCTATTTCGTGAAGTAGGAGCATTGTGGTTAGATAAGATAACACCATGCTATAAACTGAAACTAATTAAAGAAAATCTCCTACAAATGGCAATTTATTGTCTGTTCAGGTAACTGTATCTGAAGTTCTAACCTTAGTTAGTATACATGTTAGAGCGAGGGGTGAACATTAATCCTTAGGAAAGGAAAACTAACAACCCACTGAGCTATCAAAAAATCTTATCACGCATGAACAGATATAACAAACGAACTCGAAGCTCTTTAAAGTTTTAAACACCATGAAACAGAATCCTACAAACAATGCTTAAATAAATTTATGCAAAAGACAACCCTTGGAGTGACAGGCAGGAGCATATCTGGGCATATTTCGCTTAAGATATCCCTCAGAAAAAGACAAAATTAACTAATCTCCAAGCCAGTTTTGCCCAGGTGTACAACCCCTTCACATGAGATTGACGGACCGTAGTACACCTTATAGTAGATGCCTAAAGACAGGCTAATAACATCCGCAGTGTTGGGAATCTCCAGTCCCAGTCCCAGATGGCGGTTACTGTGATATTCCTTCAAGTTGCTTACTTATCATTCATGTGAAATCTTTACCTTCTAGTCAGTCTTTACCACCATATTAAATTTTAAAGTATTAGTTTAAATGTATACTATTATTATTTCTTTAAAATTTAAGTACACATGTCACAGCTACATTGATTGTATAAGTATTGGACAAAGCTGTATTGAATTAATTACTTTATTATTTTAAAGATGAAGTTCAACTTAACACCCAAATGGCCAAAATTAAAAGTACCAAATACTGGCAAAGTCATTCAGCAGCTTGTCTAGTCTTTATTTGATTATATTTTTTAATTTCAATTAAATCAGAATAAAAAATATATAATATCTAAAACAAAACCTTCAATTATTTAAGACAGTATTATACAAAAGTTAAACACTCAGATTTTGAAAAACTTATGAAATTTCAAACGTAGAATTTCATAATACTAAATCACACGAAAAAAAACTTTGTTACTAATGTCCATTATTGACAACATAGATGTGGAGCAATGAAAAAATTCACAGCTCTGGTTCTTTCTTACTCTCACTCCAGAGTTAATCTTTGATCTTCTTGGTTCTACTCCAGAGCCATAATGTTAGGTCAGCCTAGCTCAAGCTCATTAATGAAAATGCAAATGTTTTTTATAAATGAATAAAATCCAATGGAATAAAATAAAAACTAAGGTTCACTTAAACTTAAATAATATAAAATCCAAGAATTACATACCA
>SEYY01003493.1:127500-148222 GCA_009176605.1 Armadillidium nasatum
GCAGTGGTGTTAAAACTGGAAGAAAGAAGAATATGTTTGATACAAGTGTATGCACCACATCAAGGGAGACCACAGGATGAGAAGGCAGAATTTTATGAACAATTACAAGACCTGTATGATAGCATAAATGTAGAGCTGAAAATTCTCATGGGAGATTTTAATGCTCACATAGGAAGAGACAGAGAGGAAGTGGAGACAGTAATTGGAGCGTATGGTGTGGGAGAAAGAAATCCTGAAGGGGAGAGACTGTTGGATTTCTGTGTGGGAAATGACTTAGCTGTTATGAACACCTTTTATGCACACAGAGAATCCCAAAAATTCACTTGGTATCGATGGAATAGTGTAGAAGGAAGGTATGTGGATAAATCAATGATCGACATGTTTCTGGTAAATGATAAGAGAATAGTGAGAGATGTTAAGAGTATACCATCGGTATCTTTGGACTCGGATCACAGGTTAGTATTGGGCAAGTTCAAACTAAGGAAACCCCGGATTTTAAGATCTATATGTAGAAAGAGGTTGGCCGTAGAAAAATTGAAGGAGGCGGACATAAAAGAGCAGCTTAGCATTAGGTTAGCGGATTGTAAACCTACTTACCATGAAGAATTCAAGGGAGTGGAAGGAGTGGAGAATGTTTAGAGATAAGATAGGAGAATGTGTCAGGGAAACGTTGGGAGTTAAAAGGATGGGAACAAGGAAGAAAAAGACCATATGGTGGAATGAAGAAGTGAGACAGGTAATAAAGACGAAAAATGAAGCGTTTAGAAGGTGGATGAAGAGAAGAGATCCAAGAGATCCGGAAAGCAGACGCGAATATGTGGCCTGTAGAAACAGAGCAGAGGAAGTGAAGAGAAACGCAAAAGATGAGTCTTGGGAAAGAGTCGGCGAACAACTAAGGGAGGATATGCACGGAACTAGAAAGTTGATATACAACATGGCAAAAACATATAAGGGTCGAAACCCGGGGGTGACTCGTTCCATTAAGAATAAGGATGGAATGTTGGTGATAGAGCAAGTGGAAGCCATGAGCAGATGGATGGAATATTTTTCGGAATTGTATGATTGTCGAGATGCAGTGGTGGATGATGGAGAGGTGAGGGAAGAAATAGACCAGGAGTATGAACAACACCCAATAACGATAGAGGTTAAGAGAGCTATCAGGAGTATGAAAAATGGAAAAAGCCCAGGATGTGACGAGCTGTCTGCTGAGATATGTAAGGTAGGAGACGACGTGGCTCAGTGGCTACTGAGACTCTTTAACGGATTATGGAGAGAAGAAAGAATACCATCTGATTGGGGTAGATCAATAATATGCCCTATTTTTAAAAAAGGGGATAAGAGTGAGTGTGCAAATTATAGAGCGATATCCCTCCTCCACCATGTGAGCAAAATATTTGAAAGAATTTTAGAGAGGAGACAGAGTAAGTGTGGAGGAAAAACTAAACCAAGCACAACATGGCTTCAGACCAGGCAGAGGAACAACTGATTTAATTTTCAGTCTGAAGATGCTTATTGAAAAGAACTGGGAGTGGGCTAAGGAAATGTATATTGCATTTATAGATCTGGAGAAGGCTTTTGACACCGTACCTAGAGAGAAATTGTGGGAAACACTTAGGGATCCTTTTTATGAGGTGGACCCCAAATTGATTAGGGTAATAAAAGGAATGTATGAAACCAGTGAAAGTGCAGTAAGAACGGCACATGGCATAGGTGATTGGTTTCCGGTGAGATCTGGAGTGAGACATGGTGGAGTGATGTCACCTCTGCTCTTTATTATATATATGGATAGGTGTATCAGGGAAGTAGATTTGGGAGACAAGCTCGGTGTAGTTTTGGCATATGCCGATGATATAGCCGTTGTGACAAGGAGCAGAGAGACTTTGCAGCAGGCAATGGAAAGGTGGGGAGAGGTGTTCAGGAGAGTGGGGATGAAGGTAAATATGGGTAAAACGGAGGTAATGAGAATTGCGAGGGGACAGGAGGAGGTTGTGGTGAGGTTGGCGGAGACACAGAAGTTCAACTATTTAGGGGTGACTGTGAACTCTGATGGAGAAATGGCCCAGGAGATAGAAGGCAGAATCGAGAAGTTCTCTGGGGTGTTGAGACGGCTGTACCCTCTGTTAAAGGACAGGCATATACCAAGAAAGGTGAAAACCCTGATATATACATCGATACTAAGACCTGTTCTGATGTATGGATCTGAGGCTTGGACTTTGACTACCAGAACCAGAAGCAGAGTGGAGGCGGCGGAAATGAGAGCACTGCGCCTGATAAGGAGAGTGACTAGGTTGGACAGAATGAGGAGTGCAAATATTAGGAGAGAGCTTGATGTCGAGTCGTGGAGTGAAGTGGCGGAGAGGCGACAGCTGAGCTGGTACGGACATATGAAAAGGATGAATGACGTGAGATATCCGGCAAGATTTTACAACTGGCAGCCGGAGGGAAGGAGACCAGCTGGAAGACCTAGGAGACGATGGAGGGATGGAGTGGCCGAAGCTATCGCTAGAAGGGGAGTGACGCTGGAGGAGGTTGAAGAGAGGGGACTGTATATGGACAGATCTGTCTGGAGAGGCTTCGCGAGAGACAGGGCTATGCCCTAACTACGCGTCTGGTGAGAAATGTGATATATATATATATATATATATATATATATATATATATATATATATATATATATATATATATATATATATATATATATATATATATATATATATATATAATATATATATATATTTTATATATTATTTTCATTAAAAATATTAATAATTGGTATTGGATTTTATATAATGACATGATAACTAAAATAATATTTAAATTTATGATACCGATAATTCTATTCCATATATTTATATATATAATATATATATATATATACTATATATATATATATATATATATTATATATATAATATATATATATATATATATATATATATATTATATATTATATATATATATATATTATATATATATATCCTCAATCGGTAGAGTTATTAACTCATATGCTTGAGGGGGCAGGTTTCGATATCTCACTTGGGGATCCTAGGTGGTATACTATCCTAGAAAAGTTCCTCTCCTTGAAAATATATATACTGGTATATATATATATATATATATTATATATATATATATATATATATATATATATATATATATATATATATATATATATATATATATATATATATATATATATATATATATATATATATATATATATATATATATATATATTATAATAAGACAGGAAATAACATATCTCTAGAAAATTCTATTATATTTAATACCTTCAAGCATAATAAATGGCATTACCTTAAAAATCCTAGCTGTCCACTACTAGTGTAAACATGTGTATTACCAAACCATTCTTGATCAGAAACAGT
The DNA here is from genome assembly GCA_009176605.1 of Armadillidium nasatum. Taxonomy (NCBI): domain Eukaryota; kingdom Metazoa; phylum Arthropoda; class Malacostraca; order Isopoda; family Armadillidiidae; genus Armadillidium; species Armadillidium nasatum. The sequence continues at coordinate 130,887 of SEYY01003493.1, forward strand.
AGAGCTTTCGGGTCGAACTACTCTTCCTTCAATTTTAAACTTATCTTTACTAATAGCATTTTCATCTTCTGAATCAATTGCTAAAGAAAAATAACCTAAGTTTTCAATACTTAATAAAAGAAGGGAAATTTTAAAAGACCAAATCCACTTCATTATTTAGACCTGAAAGGGATATAAGTTTTTAAAAATTGAATAAAACAATGAGATACCTTATAAAATATTTTTATAATATTATATATATATATATATATATATATATATATATATATATATATATATATATATATATATATATATATATATATATATCTATATATATATAATATATATATATATATTACCGTCACTCACGGGCAGAGCCCTATCAGAAGAATGTGGCTCTTAGTCAGGGGAAATTGAGTTATTTGAATTTCTTTAAAAGGGACCACATCACTGTAAATACACACAAAGGTGTGCGGTTAGTAAAAAGGTATGTCTTAGTCAAACAGTCTTTTATGCCAATCATTGTTAATAAGTCTTAATAATAAGTCATTATCAGTTAGTTGACTTAAGAAGTCTTAAATAAACAGCCATCTTTACTGATGTGATATTAATTGTTGGCAAGATAAACTTTAAAGGTCTGCCACTTTATTTTAATGCTAAGTGAGCAGAACCTAATTGAGCCATTGATGAGCTTAGTTAGTAAAAAATTATTTAACTTACAAGCTGAGTAATTTTAGCTACACCTCAATTAATAATTGAAAGATTTTACCACCATATATTAACTTCTTCCCTGATTGTTAGTAGATTTGGAGTTCTTGAGGCTTCAGCAGAGCAGAAGGCCCAATGTTCTAAGAAGAGGGTTGAAGGTAACATTTCTGCAGAAAGGGTAATTACTAAATCTACTTTGTATTTACTACGTCTGAAGGTATGCCTGTGTTTGTTTTTCTTAACTTAAAAATTTATTTTTAAGTATGAATATATCTATGTTTCAACCTTAGCACAGATTTGTGTTGGGAGTTTTGGTTAACTTCAAAACGTTCTAGCATAAAGTTTTTCCAATTATTAATTTTCATAATTTTTGAGTCATTTTTAAAATCACATTATAGTAAAAAAAATATGTGCAGTCTGCTTCACATGTGGAGTTTACGCACAATATGATTCTGGAATTTTCTATAAAATAAAAAGTTTATCAGCAAACGATATTTTCCATCATTTTCGTTTCTTTTGCTCACTCTCTTTTCGTTGTGTGCTGAATACGATTAGCTTAAAGTTTGTTCAGTGTTAAAGCTTTTTTTTTTAATCATTTGAATTTTTTGTTGTTAATTTTTAATCATAAAAATTCACTTATGTGGTTTATTGATGGGTCAGTTTTTAATGTTACCAGCAATTGTAATATAATAAAGTGTTTAAAGCTTTACAGTCCTAGAATAAATGCATGCTTGCACCTATGCATTTGCGTATATTTGTGTATTGTGCATACATTAGAATTAGTGAAAGTGCTAACTAGGTCTCTCATTTTTTTTTGCTTAAAATGGTTATTTATTTGGAACTTTCTGCTGGTTTGTGGAATTCTTGCTTAAATTGAGTGGAGGGCCTGATACCTCTCCTATTCCCAAAACACACTAGGTTTTTAATATTAATTAGTTTTAAGTGGTAAAATGTGTGACAACTATGATAATGAAACTGCTCATTTTAAATCTAGCATATACAATGTAAAAAAATTAAGAGGTCTGGTAAAAAGAAAATTGCCCTATTATAGGTAAAAAAAAAAATTTTTAAAATTTAAAACTTAAAAAATTGAATCCTATTTTATATTAATTTCAATTAAACACTGTTAATAAATTGATTAATGGCAAAGTTTATGATAAAGATATATTAAAAAAGCTTAATGAATTTGAGCTTGAAACTAAAGATGAAGCTTATGTGTCTAAAGAAATTAAGTCACAGGTTGATTATCATTTTTATTTGCATGTACATTTAGATGAATTTTGTATATATCAAGATTTTAATTAAAATAAATAATGAAAGTCATAGTAGTACATCTCATAATTTAGAGAATGTAAATTTAAGAATTAATGAACCAAAGCTACCTCCTTTGGAATGTAGTACTTTTTCTGGTGATGAAAAGGATAGCCTAGAGTTTCATGTTTTTATAGTACAATTTAATAAAGTTATTGGTTCTAAAAACTTCTCAAATAAAGTGAAGTTATAATATCTTTTTTCATAGGAACATAGAGAGGATGTGCTTAAAAATTAATATCACATGTTTATTCATAATGATAATTTTCAAGTTGCTATGCCTTTACTGAAGCAACAATATTTAGATATCTCTTTTATAAAAGTTGAAATGTTTAAGAGAATTTTAGATCTTAAACTACCAATGGATATGACTCTAAATTTGTTGGGTTGCAAATGTATATTTCTGAGATTAGAACATACATAGGCGATTATCAATTATTGTATCAATTTTTTTTTTAAGAAAATACTTCTGGTAATAATTTTCTTAGCCATATTGTTACTAAATTTGCCATTTGTGTTTAGAAAAATTTATTCACAAGATAGATCATAATTATCCAAATTTCTCAGACCTATTTGACTATTATTTGCATGTCACAAAGACATTAGTCAAAACCTCTAGAAGTGATAATAAAAAAAAAAACCCCTCATCAACAGGTAATTCTGAAAAGGTCAGTTTGCATAATGATTTTCATACTCTAAGAATTTTGAAATCAAATCAAATAAAATTAAAAAGGTAAAAAGTTGCAATATTACTTCTCGGGTTGCATATTACCAAAAATTTAAAAATAAGGGTACAAGTAGTCTTTGTAAGTTTTCTCAAATTTCAGGACACTCTATGGTTAATTGTAATAAATACCCTTTGGTAATGTAGATCATTTTTTGTTACCTAGTCATTTAAGAGCATTTTATGCCAAAAATAAACCCAGGTTCTATGATAATAGTCATTTAGATTCTTTTGGAGTTGGTTCATTCCGCATCAACACAATTATAACAAAAATTTTACCTACCCATCTCTGATTTCCATGAAATTTTCAACAATGCTTAACTTAACTGTAATGAGACTCAATACCAAATTTAGGAAAATATTTCAAACCATTTAGAAACTATGGCCATGTAAACTTCGAGAAAAATCTTGGAAAATGTGAGACCACAATATATATTCAAATTAAGATAGCAACTCTTCTAGTTAAGCTAGAACAATAAGTAGTGTCATTTAGTAGCATTTTTCAAGCTCTTTTCAATGATATATATATATAATACAATATAGGTTATGAGGAAAAAATGTTTTAAAAATGAACATCGAATTTGAATTAAAATTTTTAGTAGAAGAACAAGATGAAAAATTATCAAAAAAATTAAGCAAATACCTTATACATATGTTAACTGTCTGGCAAAGTTAGTTATGGGATGATGATGGTTTCATATTTTAAAATATTTATTATAAAAATGTTTTACAAAAATTAGGGATTTTGATTAAAATTCAACTTTGCAAACTTTTATGAACATTCTAAGTACTATAAAACTCAAAAAATGCATTTATGTCAAAACAAAATGAAAATTAATCCTTTTCCCATCTTACAAAGAAAAATATTTATTGACATTAATTTGTACTTTTTAAACTATTTAAAACTTTCTTTTACTACTTTCCTTTTTAATTCCTGTTTTCCTTGGTAGTAGTTTGAAAAGGAAGTATCCATTTTAGAAAGGTTATCTTTTGAAAGCACATAAAACCTAACCTTCCAGTTGGGGTTGTAGGATTCACTTTACACAAAACATCGATGATAGGTACCAATAATACATCAGGCTTTCATGAATATGCAAATGAAAGAGAAGGACCAGATGGTTCAAGAAATGTTATATAAATTTCATCAAGTTCTTGAATTTTTTCCAGAACATAAGTTAACCACCATTTGTTATTGTACCCTGCAGTAATGTATTGAAATATATCATCTATGTGGAATTTTTGAAGTGGTAGTGTAACAATTTCAGTGTAATATTCAGTAGCCTCTAAAAAACAATCTGACATGCATCTTTGATATGTTTGAATTCACTGGTAAGTAGGAACCAACCGGGGCCCTGGCTAACCCCAGCCCCGGCTAAAAATCAGGGAAAACCGGGGTTTGCCTGCCGGGGTTAAAATGGCAAATTATACTTGAGGGGACAATCCAAATTTTTTTTTTAATTTTCAGCAGATTCTCTTGAAATTTTCAGTGTATATAGCTTTTTTCCTGGTGAAAAAAAAGTCCATTTCTAGCATTTTTCTGAGTCTATAACTGCTTTTTTTTTTTTTTTTTTAGGGAAAATTTGACCCTTTTCAAATGAATGGCGGGGCCAAACCACTTTTCGGAATAACTTGAAATTTAGATGTATATTCATAATTCTATTGGCAACGAAAACATGCAACAGACATTTGTTCCCAGAGTTATAGAAAAAATGTTATAAGCCCAAAACTGAACAACTATAGAAATCCACCTTTTCAGTCAATAAAATTTAAAACAAAATTATAACTATAACATTCCTTATTTTAGGAGGGTGCATAGAGGAGGGATGGGGCTACAAATTCTTCTCTATACTTTATTCGATGCAAGTCGTTGGTTTCAAGATATAGCCTCTCAAAAAATTTAAAATCTAATTTTCTGACATTTTTCCGGAGAAAATGCATATAATCATTAATTTAAGTGAATCTTGGCTATTCTACGCCTTTCTTATAATTAAATAAACCTCAATTAAATTTATATCTAATTGTTTTAACCTAAAATTTTAGTGCTTTTGACCTCTTTACATATTTTTGGCAACCCCGGCCAGAACCGTGGCCCCGCCCCCGTCTAAATTTGGGTGACCCCGGCACCGGTCAGTCCCTACTGGTAAGCAAACATGAAATTACTGTGTACCACGAAGTTAATGCTTGCCTAAAACAATCACACAAGAAGGATTCTGATTGCACATACTCTTCTTGAGTTGAATATGCAAAGTTTATTGATGGGATATATTCAACTACCCACCAAAAGACTTGAGTAGATGTCAGTATTTGATGCTCATAAGGCAGTTATAGACTAGCTCATGCTGCGAGTCATTTCAATGCACCACCAAGCCCATCACAAGGTCCTTTACCTTTACCAGCTTCAACACTGAAATCTTCCTTATGAAAACACAAATTGGAGAAATTTTTTTTTGTTTTCATATTGTACAGCAGATCCATCAGAATAATAAAAAATCTTTTTAGGCATCTTTTAGAATTTTGTTGTCAGAAAGTTGATAAGCTTTTTTTTTTTTTGAAAGGTGAACACAGCTACAGTGTAATTCCAGTGAATTAAAACATTTTTGTTTTACACAATGGAAATTATGACAATTTAGGTGTTCAGTTTTTCCTTCTCCTTTAAAGTACATTACAAGAAGATATATAATGACTTGATTGTTAGACCAGTGGAAACTCTGGTCATCATCTTGCATATATATGGAATAGTTCTCAGAAAAATCTAAGTTAACTCAAATTCAGATTCTTGAAGGTTTTCCTTTATGCTGTTCATGAGTGATGATTGTTGTTTTGGCAATGAAATTATGCCACACTAAACATGAAAACTTATTACACAATGTCTAAATTCTGGTGATAATTTTTTCAATGGTCTCTAAGTTGCAGCGATCTACAGAAATCCATTGGCAGAACATTACCTTTTCAATAGCATTATTTTCAAGTATCTTTTTTTTTTTTGAAGTTGTCTTATTGCACCTTCACCAGGACAAATCATACAGTTACCAAGATTGAAAGCTATTGAGGGTGGATTGCACAACATTTTTGAAAGACAATATTTATAAGTTTTTAAATCGCCATTGTTAGCACTCCTAGCTTGCTATTTTTTAACATCAACTTGACATTTTGGCGAATTGTACACATACATACAGCATGAGTACCGCTTTGACCATCTAGTACATAGTTTTGGCCTTAACTCTGCAAATTTAGAGAAACCAATTTTTATATACTCCTACTGAAGAGTTGCAATAAGTGCATTATCATAACAATTACTAAGATAAATTCCTATAAGAATATGAAACTACTTGACAGCAGCCTGCCTAAAAGGTCTTTCTTTTTGACTGGCTTTCTCTAAGCCAGTTGATGAGGTAAATATAAACCTGAAGTTGAAGGCTGAATATCTGGGATAGCAATATTACCATTATCTTGAACCAAATTTAAAGGTGAGGGCTCAATTTGATCTTAAGTTTCATCCGGCATTTTCTTAGAAATATATGAAAGCTGAGACCATGATAAGGAGAGGACTGATTGCAGCAGGATTGAGAGGAGAAGACCCGATAGAGTCTTAGCCTCCTTTCTTGCTGGTGTATCTTTATTTAAATTTATTTTTTTTGTTCAGTTAATATTTTTATTATATAACACAGACTACTAAAATGTGTTTCTTATTGCAGAGGTGATTTTGAAAGTTAAAACCTAATTATATATGTTTTGTATCATATTAATTATTATAACATTATTCATAATTACATCGTATCCTTACCAAAAACATTTCTTGAAATCTGCAAACGATAGTGAACGCAGTGTCTGAAAAACAAACTTTGTACTTACCGGAAGGTGTGTTAATATTATTTACAATGAAGGTAGTGTACAAATTATATAGTAATATATACATATGATAGAAAACTAATGTTCCTACTGGTATAATTGTCATTAATGCATCTTTAATGTTTTAGATTCGAAAGTTATCATTGAAGTGTGACCAAACAAAATTCTATAAACCCTTATTGCCACTAGATATGCAACTTCATAAGGTACTTGTGTGTTCATAATTATATATAGGAAAAGTGGAGGGTTGATATGAAATATTAAAGTGTTAATTTTTGTATGTTAATGTTCTTTTTTTTTTGTTATTTTTAATTATAGGGTTTAAATTGTGGACTTGTTTATTGATAATTGAAGTTTATACCAATGGTTTGTTGAAAAATTGTCCCAGAAACTCAAAACTTGCCAATCAGAGAGTGGACTTTAAGGTGGAACTAAAATCCCCTTATTGCCAATTAAGTTAAGCCTTTACAGAACTATATATATCATAATTAGTAGTGTCTTTCACTAACCACTTCCTCCTTTCTCCTTCCATAGTCTTGATCTTCTTATCTTTGAGATTGCTGGGCGCACAATTTTCAGTAAAAAATTGTTTGTCTGAAAACATTGATAGGAGGTATTGAGTGAGATTTATATAAATTAAGAGAAAAATATTTAATTATAGCATTTAAATGATAATTTGTAAATTAAAAAGATAAAATAGAAAGTATATTTCATTTCTTACCGTGTTTGAAGAAAAACTTAGTTGATAAGAAGCTGGAATAACAATGGTCACTGGTGTGGATGAATGCTAATTCACTCTTCGCCTTTAAACATACAATCGACTGTCGGGCGGGTCCTTTTTATACCCTGATATCCATTTAACTGATTAAATACTTACTGAAGCCTTGAAACGACAAGAAGATAGAATTCACACATCGTTCAAAGTGTAAGTGTAAAAACAATTTTATTGTATGATTGGGAATGCTTGTTGTGTAGTAGTATAGCGAGTTTCTTGCCGAGCGCCAATTACGCTTATACAACTTTTAAAAAATACACTGACCCTTTTGTTTTCAAACTCTCAACGTCTCCCCCCAACATACACAAAAATAAATTGGCGCCCGAACAGGGACTCGCTTGATAGTGGGTTGTCAGGGGTGAGTGTGAATACGTGAAACACCGAAGTGACCAAGGGAAGGGGGTTCTTCACCACCTTTATTATTATTTCTTATAGAAGTAGACCTCAAAAGAAATAACCCATTTATTTTATATAATTCTTTGTATTAATTGTATGTACCGGTGTGCAGAGTAAAAACATTGCTCGGTACACAGGTATATGCCTGTGGTTATTCTTTGTTTTGCAGATTGTGTTCCAGTCCGAGTGATCCTAAAAAGTCTTTCAGAAAGTCAAAATGGCCATGTCTACTTCCATTCCTGATATGGAAATGGATGATTACCTGGATTCTTTGGACCAGGGCCAACAAAATATGATGGATAGCTCTGGAATTGATCGGAGTGGGGGTACAGAAAATGTTGTCTCTGCGCAGGCAGTACAACAAATAATGAATAATTTAAATACACAAATGGCATCCTTAAATAAACAATTGGAGGAAGCAAGAGACTCTCCAGATAGTAGAGACAAAGAGCAGGTAGTTTCATTAACTAAGAGTGAGGAAAATGTGGAAAGAGTTGAGGATTATCCTAGTGAACTTCCTTTAATTTCCTTGGAAAATAATGTGATTCCTGTTACCACTGTGGGAAATGTTCCCATCTTTTCCAGGGTGACTACATTGGAGATTACTGTTCCCACAACCACTACACCAGCTAAATACATGCAAACTGCTACCACCCCAACTCCAGTGACATCCGTATATGCTAGACCATTCACGACATTCCGAGCACCAACACCAAATACCATATTCCGACCTCCAATACCAGAAACTAACATTGGACAACAGAGGAACCAAAACAGTGGAAGTAATATTTTTACTCCCAATCAGTTCGACATCATCCAACAGCAAATGTCGTTACTTACCCAGACTGTTTCTCTTCTCACTATCTTGGTAAATAATTCCCAAAAAACAAAAATCCTGGAGCCAAAAGTATTCAGTTACGAGAAGGAACATGACCTACATAAATTTCTAGAATACTTTGAAAAATATTGTATGAAAAAGTATCCCCAAAGCCCTGACCAATGGCTCAGGTTATTGGAAAAGTATCTGTCAGGTAAATTTCTAAGACTTTATAATGAAATTATAAAGAATGAAACTGACTACAATATAGCTAAGGGGATATTAATAAAATGGTATCTCCAGGAAGAAAAGAAAAGAAATGAAAATAAACTCAGGGCCTATCACTCTGCTAAAAGGCAAACTGGTGAAGATGTTCACTTGTTTGCCTTGCGACTTGAACAACTGGCTGAACAAGCTTTCCCAGGTGTAAATATGAAAGAGCATGAGTCTCTTGCGTACTGCTTTCATTCTCAGTCTACCCTATAATGTTCAAAACAAGATCAGAGAATTTATTATTCAAAATGAAATGTGTACCCAGACGAGGGTCCCTTGGGATAAATTGGTTCTTTTGGCTGATTCTTATGACCGCGAATTTCATCCCTGGAAGAACATTGAAACTATAGAGAAAAAAGAATCTTCTGTTAATCTATCCAGGGATAATATAGAAGTTATACAAATAGATACTGTAATGCCGCAAGCCACATGGAGTGAGATCTTGAAAGGGTCATCACATCCTAGAGTTGAACGACCAAGGTATCAAAAATCAATAGAAGAGTCAGCAAAACTGAAACAACGACCAAATACGACTACACCAAAGACAATGCACAAATCATGCACATATTGTGGACGAACTGGTCACACTGTTGATGAGTGTTATAAGGCCCTTGGTATTTGTAGTTACTGCAAGACCAAGGGACACATTCGAAATGATTGTTGGCATTACACAAAAAACAATTCACCTCCCAGGGGTAATAATAATAATAGAAAATCATCCTTTGAATGTCCTTTTTGCCAAGGGGATCATCTTGGAATTAATTGTAATTCCAGGAGATCCACCCAATCTAATAAAAATCCTCATAATTCACCTAGGGAGAATAGTTTTATAAACCTTCCTGTCAATAATAATAGTCCTCCTCAAGGAAAGAATAATACTCCCTTACCTCAGCGTATACGGTCAAATAGCCGTACGTTTGAAAATAGTACTTTGTCTCAAGATCCCTTGGGTAGCTACTGGTGCGAAACCAAAAACAAAATACATAGAACATTGTAACATGTGTGGAGATTCACATTATGAAGGCAAATGTTTAGGAGATTCGGAAAACTGATCACCTCCGCAGTGAGTAATCTCACTGTGGAGGAATATAAAATTTTGGATCCTCCTATAGTTAAAAACACCACATTGTACGGATTAGGTGAATTTCCACATGAAACAGATTTTCCAGATAATGACAATAAAACCACCGAGGTGAATTGCAATCTTTGCCAAGCGGATGTAGATCCACTTATTATCTATGTATCCTTAGATGCAGGTAACAACTTTGTAGATTCGATGGTTGATACTGGTGCCGGTGTAAGCCTTTTAAATGAGGGAGTGTTATCACACTTATCCCCAGTAGAGCTTAAACCCTCCACAGAAGTTACTGCCATTCGAGGTTTTGGGAGAAAAGAAGCTATCCCTATCAAATTTTTTATAGAAGTTCCCTTAGTTTTTGATAGTGGTTTCACCACAGAACCCATTAAATTTTTCTTAGTACCAATAGAATACATGACACATAGTGTGATCCTGGGAGCAGTAGCTCTTAAGGACAATAAATTGTTACCAGACATGACATATCGTGAACTTTTACATAGAACACAGGATAACCTAACCAGCGTCGGAAAGGATATCAGCCTAACTATTCCCTTTTACAATTGTATAATACCAGAAACCACGATCATTCCTCCCAACACTTGTAAAATGTTAGCCATAGAAATACCTGATCTAAAACAATTATAAAGAGAAATATCACTTAGCGGAATTTTTAGGAGAAAACCATTCAGGTTTGCAGTTCATTCCTGGTGTCTTAGATGTCAGTTTAAATGAAAATTTAGTTGCTGTTCTAAATTCTTCAAATAAGGAACAGTGTGTCAGGAAACAGACTTTGATAGGGAAAAATTACTAATGTTAGGAGTAAGGATTTAGAAATTAACATAAATCAGGAAACACCTGACATTACATTCACAGATCCAAAAGACTATTGGAATGCAGAAAGGGTAAAAGTCGAATTTGGAATTGGTACTCTGTCGGTATCCACTGACCAACAAGACAAATTAATTTCAGTTTTGTTAAAGTATCCACATGTGCTTAGCACAGGGGAAAATGATGTGGGATTAGCCCAAAACATAACACATACCATTGAGTTGGAAACAGATAAACCTGTCAGGATTCCAGTTAGGAGATTCCAGGGCCCATTAGCACAAGAAATTGAAAAAGAATGTGCTGATCTTTTGGAAGGAGGTATCATACAATCAAGTAAGTCTCCATATTCAGCACCTGTAGTTCCTGTTAGAAAACCAGATGGTTCATTACGATTGTGTATCGACTACAGGAAACTGAACAGTGTAACAAAGGGAGACTCTTTCCCATTACCTAACTTGATTGATATGATCTACAACATGCATGGGAATACTCTGTTCACTACAATCGATCTTATAAAGGGATACTATCAAATAGCCATGGATGCTGATAGTATTGAGAAGACTGCTTTTTCCACACCGTTCGGCCAGTATGAATATTTAAAAATGCCTTTCGGTGTAAAAAATGGACCTGCTACCTTTCAACGTGGAATGATGATTGCGTTGGCAGGCCTACCATGGAATAAGGTTATGGTTTACCTTGATGATATTATCGTCTTAGGTAAAACCTTTGAAGACCATTTGGATACACTTGAAAGAGTATTAATTGCATTAGGAGCCAACGGGTATAAGTTAAAACCTAAAAAGACTCGAATTTGTAGAACAGAAGTAGAGTTTCTAGGACATAGAATATCTGTAAAAGGAATACAACCTTTGGAAAAGAATCTGAAAGGTGTCCTTGAATTCCCAGTACCCACAACAGTAAAACAATTAAGACAATTTTTGGGTATGGTTAATTTTTACCGTCGACACATCCCAAATTGTTCTCAGATATCACAACCCTTATCCTCTCAGACAGGGGGAAAAACTGTCACCTGGAATGACGCTTGTCAGGATGCTTTTGACACACTAAAAAAAGCATTAATCAGTCCTACAATGTTAGGATTCCCTGATTATTCCCCAGAAGCTTCACCATTGGAGTTATATGTGGATGCGTCAAATGTAGGTGCCGGAGCCTGTCTATCACAGAAACAGCATGATACACAAAAACCCATAGCTTATATTTCTACTACGTTCAGTGGACCGCAGAAAAATTACAGTACCATAGATAAGGAACTTACTGCTTTAAGATGGGCAGTTAAGTCCTTAAAAGCTTTCCTGAAGGGAGTGAAATTTGTTATTTACACTGACCACCAACCTCTGATTTACCTGCAAAATATGAGCATGGTAGACGGACGAGTAGCCCGTACATGGGAAGAACTAAACGATTATAATTTTGAGATTAGACACATTGTAGGGAAATCCAATACAATTGCCGACGCCTTATCAAGATCTCCAGTTCTTCACCAAGAAGCTGGAGAATCAACTGAATATAATCCTGCATCCGTAGAATTTGTACCCATGGGGTTTGAACTCATTGAAGTCCCAGGGGGTGGTGACGCGGTCTTTAGGTGCTTTTCCTTGTTCCTTTATGGGGCAATGGATAATCACCTGGAGATACGTGTGGCAGTTGTTGATGAACTTTTAAAGAATATAGGTAGATATCACCTTCAGGAAAGAAATATTAGGAAAAGAATTAAAGTAATGAAATGTGGAGGACAAGTTCCCATACCTGAAGTTATCGACTCTTTCTGTAACATCTTTAGAACCAGAGTTGAAGTGTATTATGATGATGAAAGGCCGATGATTTATGGGTTCCAATTCACTGACAAGATATGCAGACTGAAATGTCTTGGGGGAATCCACTATAATTACTTAAATCCAATAGCAACAAGTGTACACACTACTTTAAATGAAGTCATTATCACCATCAATGAGGTAACTCCCATTTATGATGGTATTGACTTAGCTAACCATAACATTAATGATGTGGATATACTCTCTGAACAAAACACTGATTCGATACTACGTGGTTTGCGGAAGCAGTTGCTATCAAATAATCATGTTTCTGCATGGCCATCTTTATTAAAGATATTTAAACCTTATAGTAAGGAAATCTTCATTGAAAAGGATATGTTGTATCGGCATACCAATAAACAACACAAACAAATGTTATTATCATTTAATTTATTAGTGTTAGTAGCTTTGAAATTACACTGGAACTTGGGTCATATAGGACGTAATAAAACATTAGATCTTATTTATAAACACTTCTGGCATCCTAGGACTAATCAGGTTGTATCTGATATAGTTAGGTGTTGTCCAACATGCCAAAAATTAAAAACTCATTCTAGTAAGATAATACCCCCAACATTAAAAATCAATTCACATAGTCCTTTTGATCTAGTGGCTATGGACTTATTGCAATTTCCCCCTACTACAGGTGGATATAAGTATGTTGTGGTCTTTATAGATCATTGTTCCAAATGGGCTTGTGTGGTACCCATACAGAATAAACAAAGTTCTACAGTAGCTGATGTTCTTGAAGAAAGAATCTTGCCTTTTCTGCCCAAATTACCGAATCGATTGCTGACAGATAATGGGATGGAGTTCATTGCCGAGCCTTTCCAAGTTGTTTTGGAAACATATAACATACAACACATTCGAACTTCCCCATTGCATCCAGCCAGTAACGGAATTTGTGAACGCTTCAACAGAAGTTTAATCCAATCCTTGCGATGTCTGGTCTTAGAAAATTCATCACATTGGGATGAGGAATTACCCTCATCAGTGATTATTTACAACCATACTTGGCACAGCGCCATTAAGATGTCACCCTCAGATTTTCTGTTGAAAGAATCACACAAAGAACCAGCTCATACGTTTCCTCAATATTGGAATGAAGGAACGATGAATTTTCAGTCTTATAAGGTTGGGCAGAAGGTAGCAAAGAAAATAATCTTCAAGGGACATCAGGTCATTAACAAGTTTAGAATCAGATGGGAAGGACCATTCATAATCACTGTAGTGAATGATAACAAAGTCACCTACAGGATTAAACGAATGGGTAATCCAAATTCACGAGAGGAGAAAATCCATCACTCCCAATTGAGGAAGTGGATTGACATTCCCTCATATCTACAAAAAAAATCCCTTCTTCAAAGAACGAGTGTTTCAATCAAATGAAGATGAAGAAGAGGAATTTTATGACACAGACAGTACCATAGATGATTTGGACCATATGTCCGAATTAAACATTAACACAGAAACGGAAAAACCTCCAATTATAGAGGAAGATAGTGATGATGAAGAGGAGTTTGAGGGGTTTGAAGTATCAGATAAATCCAATGAAAAAGCCCAACAATTAACCCAATTTTTAATGAACATGAGCACACCTGTAAACATACACCCCAAAAACATATCACCTATAGTGTTTGCTACATCAGAATCAACTACAGTTAATAGTACAACACCAATAGGGCCTATCAAGACTAAACATCCACACCAATCGTCCAATGTTTTTTCGCCTTTCACTCAATTTTCTATTTCTCTTTCTAACATTTGCTCACTTGTATTTTCATCTGATTTCGATCGCTCTCGTTGTGCTACGAGAGTGACGGATACTCACACTGAACCAAGTTATGAAAGTAAATCTGCAGATTTTTCAGGATTCCAGAAGACTAGTTTTCGTTGGGATATGGTGGAGGTGTTGAATAACACAATAATAAATCAGGTATTTTCATTCTCAGAAAATCAATCACCCACCATCCCTGAGTTAGAATGGGATGATTCTTCAATCATGATAAATGGGTCATGCGAAGATCCACATGTAGAAAATGAGAAGGATATGCCTGAAAAAACGGTTCTAGAGATTGTCGAGGAGGAATATTTGGAAGACCTGGAGGAGGAGGAAATTACTCAATCTCCCAGAGCCTTGCGAAGATTTTTGGAAGATAATTATCAATTAACAAATATTTCATCTATTAGAAATATTAATGAGCTATCTCCATCCTATTCCCTTGAAGGAGAATTACTCCTGAAGAAAAACATTGTTCAAACCACAGATGAGACCGGAGAATCTGTGGTTGTAGAATCTCCAATGATAGTTATGGAAACTCCAGTCATCAGACCATTTACTCGTTCAAGAGGTTCAGTACCAGCCTACGACTATGTAATGAATACTCCCTTGGAGTGGAAGAAACCGAAGTAAAAAAGAAGAATAAATAAATAAATAGAATCAAATTCATACTATTTTTATAATCTTTCCTCGACTATCCCTCCCAGGTTACAAATACACTTAAGGAGCTGAATGGAGCCGGAGTTAGGTTAGATTTGTTTAAAAAAAAAAAAAAAAAAAAAAAAAAAAAAAGTAAAATAGAAATTGCTTTCATTAAATTGCTTATTTAAAATGCTGTCATAAAATTGGTCTTTGCTTCTTAAAATGCTTACAAATTTCAGATGTCACTAATAATTATTTGCTTTGCCACAAGAAATTATTCTTAGAATTAATTAGATTATTGTTTCATAATTAATTTTATTTTATTAATATTTTATTTTTGTTTGTATAAGACACCAAATTGCTGGTCCTGGTGCGCCTAGTATTTTCTTGGGGTGCGAGGATCAGAATTGTGGTGAGGTCTATTATCTGTTCTTAATTTATTTTATCTATATTACAGACTAACAAAGAATGAAATATATCAATCTCCTTGTTGTGGGAGATTCAGAGGTTCGCATCTTTTGGGAGGGGCGAAACCTGTTAAAGGATGAATATGGTGTATTTGTTCAAACAGAATATAGATCTGGGGCAACGTTAGAAGATTGTTTAGGACAGATACAGAGACGGATGAAACCCTCCACACACATAATCATTATATGGGCTCTGACTCCCTTCGCTTGGAGGAGAACACCCATCAAAAATCCTGAGCAGCGAGAGACAACTGTTTTCCGTCCCAGCCTTCATTTATCCATTGATCGGATACCTTCCATGATGAATCAGATAATGCAACATGTCCTACAAGTAAACCCCAATTGTAGAGTATACTTGTCTATACCAGCTGTCAAAGATCTCTACAGGTTTAATCAAACCAGACTGATACAAGCATGGGGAGAAGATTATCGTGATTTTTTGGAAGATCATATGGATTATAATCCAGAACGCATGAGACGTTATTCCTTACAGGCATATTACCTCTTTTGTAGTCTTAAGAAAACTCAATACCGGTGGGAAGGAAAAAATCTATTATATGGTAATGGAGCCTTGAACTGCTATAATTATAAACGACCTAAGGCCAGGTCACAACGCAGAATAAGAGTCGCACATACAGAATATTTAAATGGAATGTCATTACATTTAAATTCAGAACTCATTCCTGATGGGCTCCATGGCAACCAAACTTATTTGAAATATTACCTTATTAATAACAAAGGAATTTTTGAACAGTTCAGGAATTTCCCACCTCACCGACCACTTCAAAAGAGGATAAAGAAACAAGGCTTATTGGGAGATTGCCCTCAGGATAATAATACTGTGTGGAGAGTGAACCAAACCAACAGAACGCCAAAGCCCTCAGAAAGAACACCACTCCCAGTGGATCAAGTGGCTGAATGTTTGTATCAAGTTACAGATTTAGAACAACCGTCAACATCCTCTCAAGGGAGAGTATATATCCCACATACACCTTACACTGGTATGGCTGTCGAACCACAATCCTCAGCCACGCCAATAACACTTTACACACACTCCTTTTTATCAGCATCAAGCTCCTTTAGCTACTTCTACTAATAATATTCCTTTTTATACGGTGATGGGTTATGATCCTGGAATGGTTTCTGATCATATACAGAATGATTTTAACTCTGATGCTCACATAGCTGTCCGTGACTTCCTAGAAAATAGAAAACAGAAAGGTCATGGAGACAAAAAGAGACAGTTACAAGATTTGGATGATGTAATTAAAGTGGCAGAACAGGAAAAGGAAATAATTAAAAAGCGAAAGAACTAGAGGAACATAGCTTGGTGGGGAGGGATGATAAGGAGAGGACTGATTGCAGCAGGATTGAGAGGAGAAGACCCGATAGAGTCTTAGCCTCCTTTCTTGCTGGTGTATCTTTATTTAAATTTATTTTTTTTTGTTCAGTTAATATTTTTATTATATAACACAGACTACTAAAATGTGTTTCTTATTGCAGAAGTGATTTTGAAAGTTAAAACCTAATTATATATGTTTTGTATCATATTAATCATTATAACATTATTCATAATTGCTCCGTATCCTTACCAAAAACATTTCTTGAAATCTGAAAACGATAGTGAACGCAGTGTCTGAAAAACAAACTTTGTACTCCTGGAGCCAAGCAAGCACATAGGTTGAAGAGTCAAAAGATACGTAAGGGGACAAGTTTACATTTATTGTGTTCCCTATAAGCTGGCGCTTGGCCCCGAACTGTTTTGCCCTACCTACTAATCTTTCTACAATATACAAGGAAATAGGAAGTGTGATGACTTACCCCCTAATGAACGGTATTTTATTTCTAAGACTGTAATGGACGTCAAGCACAAG
>SEYY01003494.1:0-32500 GCA_009176605.1 Armadillidium nasatum
ATATATATATATATATATATATATATATATATATATATATATAATATATATATATATATATATATATATATATATATATAATAATAAAACTGATATGCTCATGAAACCCGATTGTAATCCATACTTTTTTTTTAAAACCTTATCTAGAAAGTATTTTAATTAAGCGATTTTAATTCTGTAAGAAAGAGATTTTGAAGTAGTTTATCATTTGATTCAAATACGAAAGGTTTTGTTGGTCATCGGTCATCAGAAGTGAAACAGTGGATTTACATTTTTATTATTATTATTATTATTATTATTATTATTATTATTATTATTATTATTATTATTATTATTATTATTATTATTACTGTGTGTATTAAAAAAATTACGAAAATGAAGAAGTTTAAAATATTATTATTATTATTATTATTATTATTATTATTATTATTATGGTAGTTGTAGTAAAGAAAATTAATAAGTGGTACAGTGGTAATGTGAAACCTATGTTAAAAAAGTGGTTAAGTGGTAAAGTGAAGAAAGTCAGTTGTTATAACTGATTGGAATAATCTCCGGCATCCGCGAAAGGCATGGCCCAGCCAGCGGTATCCGCCGTGGGCCCTAGAAACCCAAGGATCTTCCTCGGAAGATCCTACTGACAGGACGAAAGTCCTACCTGGGGTGGGGTATGGTGAAAAAAAAAAAAAAAAAAAAAAATTGTAGTAAAAATATTTTTTCTTTTTATTCTCAATACGAAAATATTACATATTTGGATCTGCTGAAGCAACTCTAGTTGTCTATGCAATGAATAACAGTTTATTTATTTCGAGTATATATATATATATATATATATATATATATATATATATATATATATATATATATATATATATATATATATATATATATATATATATATATATATATATATATATATATATATATATCCTAAAACTTCTATTCTTAATAGTCTTATTTTCGTTTCTCTTGATCTATCTTGGAAGGATAACATCGACTCTAAAAAGTTGGGTGTTCTGAGGTGCCTTCAGAACTACTACCCCCTACCCCAATTACTTCTCCTCTTAGGGGCGTTGTTCGTTCTTGTATAGAGTATGCATCTCATTTCTGGTGTGGTACCACATATGCTGCTCTTCTTGATAAGGTGGAATCTATGACTTTTCGACTTATCCTCTTTCTCCTGCTCTTACCAACTTTCCCCAATCCCTTTCTAAGGAGATCCGATGTATCTGTAATTATATTTTCCCAATTACAATTAACACTGCTCTTCTAAAGCCTTCAGTCGTATACGTCTTCCTTTGAGGAGAGCTCGTACCACTCGTCTTTCCATACATTCTCATTCATATTACGTCTTGTTCTCTGACCTCAGACTTTAAAGTTGTGCTCATTCTCATACTTACTTCGCTGGTAAAGTCTGGAACACTCTACCTAATATTTTCTACACCTTCAGCGAGTTGCAGTAATATATATATATATATATATATATATATATATATATATATATATATATATATATATATATATATATATATATATATATATATATATATATATATATATATATATATATATATATATATATATATATATATATATATATATATATATATATATATATATATATATATATATATATATATATATATATATATATATATATATATATATATATATATATATATATAATATATATATTTTATATATATATATATATAATATATATATATATATATATATATATATATATATATATATTATATATATATATATATATATATATATATATATATATATTATATATATATTATATATATATATATATATATATATATATATATATATATATATAATATATATATATATATATATATATATATATATATATATATATATATATATATATATATATATATAATATATATATATATATATATATATATATATATATATATATATATATATATATATATATATATATATATATATATATATATATCTATGTATATGTAAACTTTGATTTATCTACCTATTTGTTTGTATTCTTATCTAAAATCCAAAACTTGTCTGATAACTTGAATATCTGGTCGGTATGGCTAGTATTTCCTTATCAAACATTAATATTGTATCTATATTTATCTTCACTTTGAACGATATCTTTGGAATTCTTAACCTTCCTTTGAGTAACAATTTTTATTTCGAATATTTCGGTAATTTCAACCCACAGTCACACTTGTTGATAAAAGAAAATCAGATATTATTGTATAAATTCGAACAATTTCAATTTTTACTGACTTGACAAAAAAGCATTAAGTTACAAATCGTCGGTAAACTGCTGTCAGTCAACATTGATTTTATCCATTTGACTGATTTTTATGCTATAGAAGTTTTATAAATGCAAGTTACGATTTATCTATCTATGTAGGTCCGCAAGCACGATTTAGAAAGAAAAATGTGAATGAAGAGTTGAAGAGACCCTTTGTTCTATAGTTTGTTCTTTCCAGAGGGAAGGTTGGAGGATTAAATTCCTAAAAATCCATCTATAGTGAGTACGAACCTCTCTCTCTCTTTCTCTCTTTCTCTCTTTCTCTCTTTCTCTCTCTCTCTCTCTCTCTCTCTCTCTCTCTCTCTCTCTCTCTCTCTCTCTCTCTCTCTCTCTCTCTCTCTCTCTCTCTCTCTCTCTCTCTCTCTCTCTCTCTCTCTCTCTCTCTCTCTCTCTCCTCTCTCTCTCTCTCTCTCTCTCTCTCTCTCTCTCTCTCTCTCTCTCTCTCTCTCTCTCTCTCTCTCTCTCTCTCTCTCTCTCTCTCTCTCTCTCTCTCTATATATATATATATATATATATATATATATATATATATATATATATATATATATATATATATATATATATATATATATATATATATATATATATATATATATATATATATATATATATATATATATATATATATATATATATATATATTAGTGATGGATCGGATGTCATATTTTCCAATTTGCGGATGCGGATGCGGATGTTGTTGAATTTTTCGAAAGTGCGGATGCGGAGGATGCGGATGCGGATGTTGAATTTTCGAAAGTACGGATGCGGATGAATTTTGGATGCGGAATTTTCGAAAGTGCGGATGCGGATGCGGATGCGGATGCGGATGTTCGAATTTTGATGCGGATGCGGATGCGGATGCGGATGTTAATTTTGATGAGGATGCGGATGTATATATATATATTATATATATATATATATATATATATATATATATATATATATATATATATATATATATATATATAATATATATATATATATATATATATATATATATATATATATATATATATATATATATATATATATATATATATATATATATATATATATATATATATATTATATATATATATATATATATATATATATATATATATTTCACTATCACCTTTCCCACTTTCGTGAGGTGGTGCCCGCCACAATTCCCTTACAAACATAACTATTCTTACCTTTCAACGCTTTCACCACCTCCCTCCATCTCTGTCTCCACAAATCTTCTACCCTCGTCTAAACTCAAATTCCTTCCATCAAAATCACTCTCACTCCATCCATCCATCTCCACTTCGGCCTTCCCTCCCCCTACCCTTTCCCCTATCTACATCGGATCTAACGTACCTTGCCAACCATTCTGTTCTCTTTCATTCTTCACATATGTCCAAACCATTTTAGCACATCCTCCTCCTCTCCTATCAATTACACCCTTCTTCCATTTACACATCTCCTTTATTCTTTCATTTCTAATCCTATCAATCCTTCTCAATTTATATATCGATCTCAAATCTTTCATCTCAAAGACATTGAAACTTTTTCTCGACCGAGCACTTATCGTCTATGTTTCACACACATACAATACAGAAGGTGAACACATACATTCAAACATTCTTATCTTTATTTCTTTCGAAATTTTTCCTTTCTTCCATACTTTTCTTAGGCCCCCCAATACTTTCATTCCTTCTACCACTCTGTTCTTTATTCCTTTTTCCGTCCCACCCTTACCTTCCACCCAACATTACTAGATATTTGAATTCATTCACCTCCTCAAGTTTCCATTCTCACACTTCTACAAACCAATTCCTCCCTCCACATTTCCTCATCCCCACCTCCAATCCTCATAACTTTACTTCTTCGCTGGATTGAATTTCAATCTCTTGTTTGCACACATTTCCCTTCAAACTCTCTCACAAGTATTCTCATCTTTTCTCCAGATTCTGCCACCAACACATGCCGCATCATCTGCAAAAAGTAAAACATTCACTTCACATTCACCCTCCATATCTCTCTCCATTTTTCTAAGTAAACCATTCATCAATAGATTAAATTAAATAACATGGAGATATTACAAACCCCTGTCTCAATCCCACTCCTATGCTAAACCAATCCGATAGTTCTCTCTTCACCCTCACTCTTGATCTACAATTCGCATATATATATATATATATATATATATATATATATATATATATATATATATATATATATATATATATATATATATATATATATATATATATATATATATATATATATATATATATATATATATATATATATATATATATATATATATATATATATATATATATATATATATATATATATATATATATATATATATATATATATATTAAGTGATGGATCGGATGTCATATTTTCTAATTTGCGGATGCGGATGCGGATGCGGATGTCGAATTTTGGAGAAGTGCGGATGCGGATGCGGATGTTGAAATTTTGAAAGTGCGGATGCGGATGCGGATGCGGATGCGGATGTTGAATTTCCGAAAGTGCGGATGCGGATGCGGATGCGGATGTTGAATTTTCGAAAATGCGGATGCGGATGCGATGCGGATGTTGATTTTTGTGCGGATGCTCCGCATCCTCGCATGCGGATGCGGATGCGGATGCCATCACTAATATATATATATATATATATATATATATATATATATATATATATATATATATATATATATATATATATATATATATATATATATAATATATATATATATATATATATATATATATATATATATATATATTATATATATATATATATATAATAACAATAATAATAAAACTGATAAGACAATTATAAGACTAATTGAAATTCTCAGATAGAGGGGGACCATGGCCCCCTCCCCCAGAAAAATATTCTAGTTATGTCTATGTATAAATATAAAAACAAACATAAAAAAACAAATGTTACTATAAAAACAAACATGAATGTAAATGTTACTCACCATAAACGAAGTATAAGGTTCATGAGCTGGAATTTACATTTAGTGAATCCAATAAGAATTTGGAGATGTCTTTAAATGCAAAAGGTTAAATTTTTTTATTCAATATCAATGGCCTTAAACTACGTCTTCCTATTCAAAATGTCAAATGAGTTAAACGGTCAAATTTAATTATATATTTAAAGGAAATTAGCCTAGCAAATCCTCTCCTACTTCTAATAGTCAGAATTCTAAAAAACACTAGAGCAGACTTTGTTTATGATCTAAACTAGATTGCCCCAATCTTTTCAGAGCCTAAAATTCCACTTCCAAACATTCAAATAAGAAAAAAACTCGAAATAAAAATAACTAACCTAGTTTAGAGTTTAATACTTTATATAAAATGAAGTTCTGGAAGATATTCACTTCAATCGTATGAGATAAGCAACGGTTTTTAAGTCTATTTTAAATTTTTACTTTATGTTCAAAGTCATATAGACGTCACCATTTTTCTTATCATGACTTAAAAATTGCGTAGATCCACACTTTGTCTTCTGATGAGTTGGGTCCTCAGGAACCAAAGCCTTTTAGAAATTTTACAAGGCCTTGACAGGAACTCGCCTTATTTAAAATAAATACACAAGGGGGTGTTCCAAACTGAAGATGTTTTGAAAATCTTGAAAATTGTTAAAGCGAAGCGTTCCATAAATCTTGTCCCACAAGTTTTGTTGCAGTAATTTTCTGCTCACTGCAGAGAAAAATAAAGATAGAAGGGTATTTTCCACGCAATCTGACGTGACGTCACGCTTAAGCTAGGTGCAGTGAAATTATTTAGCAGAATTTTGATTTCAGTGGGACTCATATATATATATATATATATATATATATATATATATATATATATATATATATATATATATATATATATATATATATATATATATATATATATATATATATATATATATATATATATATATATATATATATATATATTATATATATATATATATATATATATATATATATATATATATAATATTATATATATATAATCAGTCATTTAATTAATTTGAAATCACTTAATTTAATTATCCTCATAAAAGGCAAATATAGGAGTATAAAATAATGTACAATCGTCAACAGAAGTTCGTTCCTTTTAAGCTGGAAATAAATATTTATATAAAATGGGGATCATTTCAGGTTCAGCCAATCACAGTTCAATTAAGCCCCGCTCAATGTTTTTATTTTCTTTTTATTCAAAATAGAGCTTTTATGAAATGATTTCCATTTTATATAAATATTTATTTCCAGCCTAATAGGAACGAACTTCTGTTGACGACTGTACGTTAAACGAAGATTTTAAAAAGACTTTGGCTGCAGCCTGATTAAAAACATTGGAACCAGAAAAATTTCGAATAGTTTGCTTCATTTAAAACAAATTAATTATCTAAAAATGTTAAAATAATTATCTGCAATAAATCTATCTGAGTAAGGATGTTTACAAAAGGTATTTACTTAGGAAGAAGGCCCTGGCCTAATCATCCATGTTTGTTTACATCACTTGATAATTCAAGATCGTTGGGAGCGAAAATTAAAGATAGAAATTTCTATCTTTAATTTTAGCTGCAGCAAGCAGGAACTTACTGCATCAAAACTTTAGAGACATAATTCATGGAACACTTCATTTTGGCAATATTCAAAGATCTTTAAAGAATCTTGACAGGGGAGCACACTGAAATTTCTATCTTTAATTTTCTCTGCTGCAATCTTGAATGGTAATGGGATGCAAACAAACATGGAGGAGTTAGGCCAAGGCCTTCTTTGGAAATAAATATCTTTTGTAAACATTCTTACTTAGGTTCGAGTAAATTATTACGGATAATTATTTTTAGGACTTTCTGATCATTAATTTTTAAATAAAACAAATTAATTATTTTCAATTATTCCGAACTTCATTGGTTTCAATAATTTAAATCATGGTTACCTCCAAAGTCTTTTTAGAATTTTTGTTTAACATGTTCGTTATCTTATATTCTTATATTCCTCCATAATACTTTTATGATATTAATTAAATTAAGTGATTGCTTAAAATAATTAAATGACTGATTAAATTAGATTTTAATTCATATATATATATATATATATATATATATATATATATATATATATATATATATATATATATATATATATATATATATATATATATATATATATATATATATATATATATATATATATATATATATATTTACATAGAACTGCTAATATCTGTTACAGCGAAATGGACAGAAAATCAAGATTCTGCTAAGTATTTTCAAAGTTTTTTTCACTGCAACAGACTTAATCGTGACGTCACGCTTGATTTCGTGGAACACTAATATTTTAAAACAGTTGTAGTTTTCTTTATATTTTCACTCTATATTTGCGTTTTCACACTGTGGTTAACATGTGAATGGGCAAGTCTCAAATTGAGTGGTGACTCATTGCTCATTCAAAGTAATAATAATCAAATAACCAAAACAGTAGCCTTTTAGTAACCTTATAAATTTATTCATTTTGCCTTACAATCTTCCTAAATGTTGTTTATTGTATTTTTAAAATAATAATTATGAATGCATATTTATAAATGTGTGAAACTATTTCCTTAAATAAAATTTCAACATTTTGGAGGAAAGGTATATAACTGTATGTTCTCTTTAGAATAGGATATATTAGAGATGTAAAATATTTTAAAATATAGCATTTTTTTTTTTTTTTTTCAATATTCACTATTCTAATAATGGCATTCTTTTCTTAACAAACTCCATCCATTTCCAATTCTTATAATTTGATTTTCATTGAGCAATCAATATGAAGAATTTAAAATTTTTTGCTATTGAATTGCTATTGAAATTCTTCTATCACTCCACAGTCCAAACAAGGGTAATTGTAGCGTTCATGGAAGTGGATTTTTTCGTACGAGACAAGGTTGCTGAAAATACCTACATACCTACGGGTTGCTAGTTCGATTGAAACTACGTATTCACGTGTTGCGAGTTCAAATGAAACTACGCGCACGATAAGCGCACGAGTTGATATATATATATATATATCTATATATATATATATATATATATATATAATATATATATATATATATATATATATATATATATATACCCAAGTACGATTGCAGGAATTTTCGTTTCTGCAGTCGAAATCACCATGCATGATGCGGGATACGTGTAGTGTATAATAATAATAATAATAATAATAATAATAATAATATGTAGAGAGAGAGAAATATAAGTGAAAATTTTATCACCACCACTCACGGGTCGGGGGGTACAGGGGGCAGAGCCCCCCGTAGACAAATGATCGTGTGCCATGCATTTACGATTTCATTGCTGTACTACAATAATGCATATTTTTATAATACAAGGTGCAAATGCATGGCACACGAGCGTTTATTATTATTATTATTATTATACACTACACCATTATTATTATTTTTATTATTATTATTTTTATTGTTATTATTATAATTATTATTATTTTATTATTTTTATTTTATATATATATATATATATATATATATATATATATATATATATATAATATATAATTTTTTTATTTTTTTTATAACGCCAATGATCCAGCAACCTTGTCGCATCAGAAATTCTTAGGCTATGTTGTTAGTTTCAAATTCCTACGCGTAGTTCTAGTCGTACTCCCAACGCGTAGGTATATTAGCAACCTTGTCTCGTACGAAAAAATCCACTTCCACAAACGCTACTATTACCCAAACAAGATGTAGAAGTGGCCAATTTTGTATCGGCATCAAACCTAAATACTAATCATTATTTCACCCAGATCATTTATAAAATGTGGAACAGAAAAGGGTTTCTGAAGAACACTACTATTTACTATGTCTAGCTCTTGCAGAGTTTTATAATCTTTCATTACCACACATTGCTTTCTGATATTAAATCATTATTTTTTTTTTTTGCTTATGTATTTATTATATAACATTTACTGAACTGCAATAATATGTTTCAGCCTTGCATAGGGTATAGGTATATTTTATAAAATGCCTTGCTATATTTTAAATGTCAGTTGGCTCCCTCCATATTAAAATAATCAGAATTATTCTCCATAAACTCGAAAAGCTTTATATGAAAATAACTGTTACCTTTTCTAAAACTGTATTAAGAATTAAGATTCAGTATTCAGTATATCATCATCAGTTAAATATCTTTAGGTTTTCATAATTATCAAAAGAGCTATACTTCTGATAATGATAAATCTTATAGATATTCTTAAATCATGTATCTAACTTATATTATATATATATATATATATATATATATATATATATATATATATATATATATATATATATATATATATATATATATATATATATATATATATATATATATATGGTAAAGGTGGAGATTGTTTCTGAGTTTCGATATGTTAAAAATATATAGAAGCCTATCGTAAACAAGAGTTGCCAGAGGTACTATTACTAGACATACACACAATTATTATTACTTACTTTTCTAGCAGAACCTAATTCGACTTATCATAACCTGAACTACCGAAGTTGCCGTAAAAGAGGCCTAACCTACACAAGAAGTTGCCGTAAAAGAGGCCTAACCTACACAAGAACGTTGGTACGACTATGAAACGAAACTGAGTTATAAAAAAAGTTATAGGCAGGAAAATATCGATTAAAATAAAATATCGACATAAAAATATAACGATATAAAAAATATCGAAACTCAGAAACAATCTCCACCTAAGCCTATATATATATATATATATATATATATATATATATATATATATATATATATATAATATATATATATATATATATATATATATATATATATATATGGTAAAGGTGGAGATTGTTTCTGAGTTTCGATTGTTAAAAAATATCAAAAATATCGGAGAAGCCTATCGTAAACAAGAGAGTTGCCAGAGGTACTATTACTAGACATATACACAATTATTATTACTTACTTTTCTAGCAGAACCTAATTCGACTTATCATAACCTGAACTACCGAAGTTGCCGTAAAAGAGGCCTAACCTACACTAGAAGTTGCCGTAAAAGAGGCCTAAACTACACAATAACGTTGGCATGACTATAAAACGAAACTGAGTTATAAAAAAAAGTTATCGGCAGGAAAATATTGATTAAAATAAAATATCGACAAAAAAAATATTGATATAAAAATATCGAAACTCAGAAACAATCTCCACTAAGCTATATATATATATATATATATATATATATATATATATATATATATATATATATATATATATATATATATATATATGAATTTTTTTTTGAGAAATATGAACCTTTCTGAATATTTTAATATGAAAAATATGGAAATATGAAAATTAATATTTTGAAAAAAAATTTTAAATTGCTGGTAAAAAAAATGAAACTGTAAAACAAACTACCAGTACGGGGCAAAACTAACCAATTGATATTTAAAAATGATTATTCTGCAGTGCTTTTTATTAATATAAATAGATTAGAATAGTATTATAGATTATCTAGAAATAATTTGAAGAAAAAAAAAATTTGAACATGTGTTTTGACACGTGTATGGTAGCAAAATTTATGCATATTTTGCAGTACATTCCCTTGGTTAAAATGACTTAATAATTAACCTGTAGATAGTTGAATCATTGATTTTCATTTTGTTATACTTGAAATTTTCATTTTGGCTGCCAAAAAAAAGTTGAATTACTATGAATATCCATAAAAATGAAATGTGAAAATTTTTTTAATATAATATTTTTGAGCATAACTTTTTTCTATTCATGATGTGTTCATGAAATTTTCATAGGTTGTATAGTTGGGTGAGATATATATTTTTATTTAGAACAATTTTTTTTTTATACTCAGCGATTTTGATGCTGTGCACTGGAATGATTTAAAAAAATTTCCTGTTCACAGTACCAAAATGGTTAGGTATACGAAAAATTTTCCTAAATAAAAAGTGTAACTTGCCCAACTGTACAACCCTTGAAAACTTTTTTTTTAATTTTTTTTATATGTAACTATTTTGTTGCTGTGTATGGGAAAAATTTTTAATTGTTTATTCCTATGCACAGAATTAAAATGGTTGAGTATAAAAAAAAATCTTTGTAAATAAAAAATATGTATCTCACCCAACTGTATAACTTTTGAAAAAAAAAAATTAAAAAAATTTCTATGCACAAGAATTTTTTTTTAAAAATTTCAATTTTTCTCATTCACAGCAATAAAATGGTTGGGTATAACAAAAACTTGATGAGATTTTACAGTTAGGCAAGATACACAGTTTTTATTTAGAATTTTTTTTTGTGTAATTAACTTTTTTGCTGCTCTGCATAGGAAAACTTTTCAACATTTTTCCTCTTCACAGCATCAATATAATAGGGTACACAAAAAATTATACAAAATAAAAAATGTGTACTTTGCCAAACTGTACAACATCTGAAAATTTTGTGTAGATTGGTAAAAAAATTCAAAAGTTATTGCAGATTTTTTCTGGTTAGTTTTACCCTGCTTTTGAACATTAATATTTTCTAAATGGTAACGAAAATTTACGTTATTTTAAATGAAAACACTTACCTTTCATATTCTTCAAATCCTCTAAGTTTGATAGTTATGTACTCAATATATTTTTTGGAGAACAGACCTTTAAAAATTTTTCAAATTTTGTTAAAAAAAACCTACCCAAAAAGAGGGAAATATTTTTGTTTTTGTTGTCATTTATTAAACTATTTTTATACAAAACATTGAAATAGGAAGACTATTCTACCAAAAAATTACAAAATTGAGAACATAAATAGTTTCTTTCATAAAAAAAAATTTGATTAAAATTTACTCCTGAGGATGGTTAGTTTTACCCCGTTTTATGGTATATATATATATATATATATATATATATATATATATATATATATATATATATATATATATATATATATATATATATATATATATATATATATATATATATATATATATATATATATAGGCTTAGGTATAGAATGTTTCTGAGTTTCGATATTTTTTATATCAATACTGTATTTTGAAATTTCAATTTTAATCAGTATCTCATTGCAACGTTTTTGTATAGGTTAGGCCTGTATTTTACGGCAACTTCGGTAGTTCAGGTTATGATAAGTCAAACTAGGTACGCTAGAAAACTAAATAATAATAATTATAAAAATAATTAGAATAATATTTGAATAGGCATATCGATGTTTTGATATATCGATATTTTCAAAACATCGAAACTCAGAAACATTCTATACCTTTACCATATATATATATATATATATATATATATATATATATATATATATATATATATATATATATATATATATATATATATATATATATATATATATATATATATATATATATATATATATATATATATATCGGTATATATAAATAAGGTGGAGTAATTTCAAATATATGAGGCATATATAGATATTAGTTAAAAATTTGACATTATGAAATATATATTTTAGGCTTTAATAAACATAATTTTATCCTACTATTAAAGTTTCATGAAAACTTTAATGTAATTAAATTATTATTTTTTTTTTTTAAATTTCTATATTTGAAGAAAATATTTGTAAAGCATCATGATTAGCAAAACCTATTTAGGAAGCCCTAAGTAGTTTTATCATAAAAATTAAATATATAAAATTTAGACAAATAGAACTTTAAGTGACTCAAATGTATATTGAATATGATATTAATTCCCCCCAAACCCCACCCAAAAAATTGTGTGAAGAATGAAATGAAAATTTGGGATTTTCTACTCATATTGTAGGCTATATAAAAATCACCACTGGCAAAGTGGGAAATACAACCTTCCTTTTTCTCTCCAGTCATTGAGAACTGATTCAAAAGTAAAATTGCTATTAGTAGTTTTGAATTAAACAAACAATATTTAAAGTTATTATTATTAGTCAGTTCAGTTCAAAACTATTTATTAGTATTTAATTTTTGATGCTTCAAAATACAGTTTAAATATTTGCCTTATAATTCTATTATGAAATATAAAAAATTAAGCAGTATTTTACAGGTTTGTGAAATTGGTAGAGAAAATTGAAATGAGTACATATTTGAGGTTGTTTCCCGTATTTTGCAGATATTGATAATTATGTTTGTAGAGTCATAGCATATGGTAATTAGAGCAAAAGTAAAGGTTTAAGAAAAAGGAAAAAAGCAGTCTATAGCACTTAGTATTTCAGAAACCTCTAATTTTAGTTGAATATATATATATATATATATATATATATATATATATATATATATATATATATATATATATATATATATATATATATATATATATATATATATATATATATATATATATATATATATATATATTTACAATTATTATCAATAAATTTTTAATAACTTTATTATATAAATTATAATTATCTTCTCCTTTTTAGAAAAATGGCTTCTTCAGTCAAAGTTGCTGTTCGTGTACGACCATTTAATGAAAGGTAAATTAAAAAAATTAGTTTTGTTTCAGCTACATAATGTTAACCTTACATTGAGAAAAATTCTATATATTATCTATTCCAGTTTTATATTGCAATCTCTCTTATGAAAACTTATTTTCCTTTTTACTCTTTTAATAAAAATGAACTTATGAATAGATAATCAATTGAGAAACAGTCAATTCTTTCTAAATATTTAATTTTGAAGCAAGTTATAATGTGTATTATTATTACTATTCTGGTTATTAACTTAGAAAAAGTAAAAAAAAAAAATTGTTAGAGGCTAAGGTGTTATTCTTAACTAACAGTATACATATATCAAAAGCATGGTCTCATTTCTATTCCTGAAGAGTCACACATTACATTTTTTTTTTTATTTGCTACAAAATATATTTTCAACTTTTATTTAAACAATAAATAAAGCAACATGCCTTTACATACATAATTCCATGCTCTTATCAAATTTTAAAAATTTTGGTTAAAGTTTTTTTTTTTTGTTTGTTTGTTTTTTGTTTTGTTCATTCTAGAAATAGGTAAAAATAAGTGTATTTAAAATAGTTTACTTAAATACCAATTGTGATCCTTGAGGTAACTGCATATTATGATTCACACTAACAAATGACATCTACCTGCAATATGGCCGCATTGTTGCAAATAAGCATTATATATGTTCTACTCCAAAAAATTCATGATTAAACTATTCGAGTTGACTACATCTCATTTCCCAAAATTTTGGTATCTCAGTGATTTGTGAATTATATATATATATATATATATATATATATATATATATATATATATATATATATATATATATATATATATATATATATATATATATATATATATATATATATATATATATATATATATATATATATATATCATTCATAGAGAGCACAAACTTAATTCAGCATGTGTCATTCGGATGGAAGAGAACAAAACTATTTTATATAATAAGGTATGTAGCTTCATTAAAAAAAAAAATGGATAAAAAAATAAAAAAATAAAAAAAAAAAAAAAAAAAAAAAAAAAAAAAAAAATATAATATATAAAAAAAAATATATATATATATATATATATATATATATATATATATATATATATATATATATATATATATATATATATATATATATATATATATATATATATATATATATATATATATATATATATATATATTAAGCAGAAAGAAAGTGATGGAAGAAATACAAAGGAATTCACATTTGATTATTCATATTGGTCTCATGATGAGTCAAGTTTGCATTTCGCTTCTCAGGTAAGTGATGATATAATTTTTGGAAGGTTTTTGTATAAAATCTACCATTTTAATATTAAACTTAAAATTAAAGCTTAAATAAATAAAAATATTATTATTATTATTATTATTATTATTATTATTATTATTATTATTATTATTTTTTTTTTTCAGGAAAAAGTTTATGATGATTTAGGCTCTTCTGTAATTTCAAATGCACATCAAGGGTATAATGCTTGTGTATTTGCCTATGGGCAAACAGGAAGTGGGAAAACTTTTACAATGATGGGATCTCAGGTAGTTATTTTTATTCAATCTGTCACTTGTATAACTTTTGAATTGACTCATTTATCTATGTTAGGATATTATTAACCATTTCAAAGCATCAAGTTTTTCTCATTGTTGCAAAGTATAAAGTATTAGATGAATTGCGAACCGAAAGATGTCTCTTTCAATAATCAAACAAAGAAATTCTATCCCAAGAACTCCTTAGCATATTTTACTCACGCTTTTCTTCCCCAAGGGTATCTGTCCTATTCTATACAAATAAGTAAAAAGCACTGCAAAATGTGAAGCAGTATCAGTAGTTTTTAGATTTTCTATACCTATTTGTTTTACTTCCCAAGCATAATAAATTTTAAATGATGAACTATTTACTGAATTGGTGTTTATAATTTCTTTCTAATATGGACTCTATAATTTTTTTAAACAATAAAACTCTCAACAAGCACTTACCATATTATAGACTACTCAGCACGTAGTGAATGTGATATGAAATTGGTTTACAAATTTCATGCTCACCTGATGATCGTAATTTTGTTGAGTTTCTTGAACTTTTCCCCAATTGAGGGATTAAAAGTAGACACTGGTGCGAATTTTGCAGAAGCAAAAAGCAAATTACTAGTACTTCTCCAGCTTCTGGTACCAGACGGAAGCTTTTATAATCCCTATAATTGATTCTTCTTTAAAACTTAGAAGTCTGACTGTGCAGCAAAAAACTTCCCAGCCAAGCATATCACACCAAAGGTTATTTCCAATTACAGTAGACAACAAAAAGTGGTTCTTGCTTTTCTTTCACATAGGCCCTATTAGATTGATTCACTTTTATCCCCATTTAGGATACAATGATTCTAAATATGATGTGTAAGGAAGACCCTACTATGTTTTATATAATGTTAACATTAGATTCGTTCCGTGTTTTTTTAAATTATCTCCTCCATTTGTGTTGAAAAATTAAGTTAAGATGTTATCTCATATTTTTTTTGAATCTATTCTTAAATGCTTCTTAACTTGTTCGATATTTCTCTATCTCCAAATATTTTACCTATCTGAAAATTTATCTTGATATATATATATATATATATATATATATATATATATATATATATATATATATATATATATATATATATATATATATATATATATATATATATAGAATAACCCAGGGTTGATACCACGAATTTGTAAAGAATTATTTTCAAGTATGGAAAAAGGCAGAGAAAGTGGCACTACATATAAGTAAGTTTGTTACTCTCTTTGTAATGTTATTTTAATTGTATAAAACAGCATGGTATGAATTCTTTTTCTTAAATCTTTTAATATATTACTATAAATTTTACTGTATTTGATTTTTAATGATGATAAACATTCCTGAATCATTTCGTAACAATAAATTTTGAAATTAAACAAAATGCGCTGATGAAAGTTCAGTGATAAAGTACAAGCAAATTTTTTTTTTTTTTTTTTAGGGTAGAAGTAAGTTACCTTGAAATTTATAATGAAAGAGTGAGAGATCTTCTTAGAGACAAGCCAAATCACTCAAAGGACGAAGCATTGAAAGTAAGAGTGCATTCTAAACATGGACCTTACGTTGAAAACTTATCGCGTCATGTGGTTACTCAGTATTCGGAAGTAGAGGTAAGAATATTGTATTTCATATATATATATATATATATATATATATATATATATATATATATATATATATATATATATATATATATATATATATATATATATATATATATATATATATATATATATATATACTATTTTTAAAACTTTATTTCAGGAACTAATGAATAAAGGGAATACCATCCGTGCAACCGCTTGTACAAACATGAATGATACAAGCTCAAGGAGCCATGCAATATTTACTGTCACATTTATTCAAGCAAAGTTGCAAGCTGATATGCCTTTGGAAACAAGATCAAAAATTAATTTAGTAGATTTAGCTGGAAGGTTGGTATTGAACTTGTTTATCATTATATATATATATATATATATATATATATATATATATATATATATATATATATATATATATATATATATATATATATATATATATATATATATATATATATATATATATATATAGTTTATGATGGATCGGATGTCATTTTTCCTAATTTGCGGATGCGGATGTCGAATTTTTTGGAGAAGTGCGGATGCGGATGCGGATGTTGAATTTTAGAAAGTTCGGGATGCGGATGTTGAATTTTCGAAAAGTGCGGATGCGAATTTTAATTTTGATGAATATGCGAATGCGTATGCCATCACTAATATATATATATAATATATATAATATATATAATATATATATATATATATATATATATATATATATATATATATATATATATATATATATATATATATATATATATATATATATATATATATATATTTCATTATCACCTATCCCACTTTCGTGGGGTGGTGCCCGCCACAATTCCCTTACAAACATACCTATTCTTACCTTTCAACCCCTCTCACCACCGCCCTTTATCTCTCTCTGTCCCCACAAATCTTCTATCCCTCTTCTAAACTCAAATTACATTCCATCAAAATCTCTCTCACTCCATCCATCCATCTCCACTTCGGCCTTCCCTTCCCCCTACCCCTATCCACATCGGATCTAAGTACCTTGCCCACCATTCTGTCCTCATTCATTCTACACGTAAGTCCAAACCATTTTAGCACACCCTCCTCCTCTCTATCAATTACACCCTTCTTCCATTTATACATCTCCCTTATTCTTTCATTGTGGATTGTTCATAGCAATATTGGTTAAAGAAATTTGAGACGATAGTTAGAGGGTTGAGAGGGGTCCCCCTTTTCGGCACAGGCTGAATGAGCGCACGTTTCCAGTAAGAAGGGAAGGTTGAAAGTAGAAAGAAATAGACGAAATAGTTTACCAAGGAAGGGTGCAAGCTCTGAAGCATAAGTTTTGAGAACTACAGGAAGGATACCATTAGGACCGTACGCCTTCCTAGTGTTAAGTTTTGAGGGAGCAGAAAAGACGTCTTTAGAATATTAGATATATATATATATATATATATATATATATATATATATATATAATATATATATATATATATATATATATATATATATATATATATATATATATATATATATATATATATATATATATATATATATATATATATATATATATAGTGATGGATCGAATGTCATATTTTCTAATTTGCGGATGCGGATATCGAATTTTGGAGAAGTGCGGATGCGGATGTTGAATTTTCGAAAGTGCGGATGCGGATGTTGAATTTTCGAAAGTGCGGATGCGGATGTTAAATTTTCGAAGATGCGGATGCGGATGTTAATTTTTATGAGGATGCTCCGCGGATGCGGATCATCCTCATCAATGAGGATGCCATCACTAATATATATATATATATATATATATATATATATATATATATATATATATATATATATATATATATATATATATATATATATATATATATATATATATATATATATATATATATATATATATATATATATATATATAATATATATATAGTAATTTTCTGAATAATATTTAGAAATAAATTGCTATCTTTGTTATTTCCTTTTCAGTGAACGAGCTTCTGCCACTGGGACAAGCGGAATCCATCTGCAAGAGGGAAGTAATATTAATCAATCTTTAACGACATTAGGGCGTGTTATAAAATCGTTAGCAGAGCAAGGGGAAACAAGAAACAAAACCGTTCATATCCCTTACAGGAATTCGAAATTAACACATCTTTTAAAAGATTCATTAGGAGGAAATTCGAAAACCATCATGATCGCAAGTATGTTTGTTTATTATTGTATCATATTTTTCGTTATTAAATTTCATTAATTGATCTACTTATTTTCATCCTTATTTGAGTAAAGTTCTTCAAAGATTTTCTTTTTATAGCTATTTCACCAGCAGAAGTGAATTATGGTGAAACTTTGGGAACTCTCTTATTATGCTAATAGTGCGAAAAATATTATTAACAAACCTACCGTTAATGAAGATGCTAATGTTAAGCTTATTAAAGCACTTAGAGAAGAAATAGCCAAACTGAAAAACATGATAGGGGAAGGAAACATCAGTTTTGATAGTGGAGTATGTTTCATTTCAATTAGTAACAATGCTAACCTGCAATACTTTTAAAAAAGATTTTCAAAGTAAACATTTGTTTTAGAAATAATTATATAAGAACAGTATTTTGCTTTTTGAATTATAGGGTAAGGCAGAAGAAGGATCAATAAGGGCAGCATTGAATATTAAAGAAGCTCAGGAAAAGGAATTAACTGATAAATGGAATGAGAAGTGGAAGCAGACTCAGTGCATATTACAGGAGCAACGTACTCTTGAGTTAAGGAAGGCTGGTGAATCAGGTAATATTTAAATTTAAAAGTTGTTCAAAATTATTATTATTATTACTATCATTATTATTATTTTTATTATTATTATTATTATATCATGGGGTGTTATCAATATTTCAGGAAGAGGTGTTGTGCTGGACTCTGAAAGACCTCATTTAGTTTTATATGACGATGATTTGGGTTCAACTGGGTTGACTCTCTATCACTTGAATGATGAATCAACAACAATTGGCTCTTCTCAAGAACAAGATATTCAATTGGAGGTTAGATCATAAATTCTTCATCAGTTTCTCTTGTAGCTATAAATTTTAATTTTGCCTTTAGAGTCATATTTAAATCATTAATATAATTATCAAGTATATTTTTTTAATAGGGTCAAGGCATGATGAATGAACATTGTGTTATAAAACTTCAAGGGGAAAAGGCAACGTTAGAAAGAAAAGTAGATGCTGAAGTTATCGTTAATGATGAACTTGTGACCGATTCAACTAAACTGATTCATGGTATGAATTTTCCCCATGTAAAAACTGCACAACTCTAAAACTATTTGATTTATTTAATTAAATTCTTTTTTATTCAAATGAATAACATTTTATATAATTATTACTTAGTCCTTTATTTCAAATGCATTTTGATAAATTTTTACACACTCACAGGAGCCATGATTCGTGTTGGAGGATGTCATGTTTTCAGGTATAACGACCCTCAGGAGGCAGCTCGTATCAGGAAACAAGGAAACCGGTCTTCCATGAATTTATCAAGACTCTCTTTTCTGTCGAGGTCAATAAACGATCTCTTGCGATCCTATGATTCTCTTCCTGCGTGAGTAATATTTTAAGGATGTAACATAGGTTCATGTGTAGCTTAATTCTTTTCCGCAATTAAATTATTTTTGTGTAACTACTGAGGCAGATCAGAGTAGAATTCTTAATGTAGCATACTGTCTGCCTACATTTTACTGTAATTATAATCATTTAATCTTTATATATATATATATATATATATATATATATATATATATATATATATATATATATATATATATATATATATATATATATATATATATATATATATATATATATATATATATATATATATATATATATATATATATATATATATATATATATATATATATATATATATATATATATATATATATATATATATAGGGATGGAGCGATAAAAAATTTTTACCGATACCGATACCTAAAAAATACCAATACCGATACCGATACCGGTATCGGAAAATATGCCGATACTACTACCGATACCGATACTTTACAAAATTTTGCCGATACCGATACTGAAAAGGTCATACCGATACCGGTATTTGGAAAATATGCCGATACTTGCCGATACCGATACTTCACTCCATCCCTAATTTATATATATATATATATATATATATATATATATATATATATATATATATATATATATATATAATATATATATATATATATATATATATATATATATGGAAGATAATTCTTATTTGTAAGAATTTTATAATCAGTTCCAAAATTTTGGGAAGTTGATTTTTAAAATCAAATAGAGTGATTTTTAAAATCGAATAAAGATTTCAGACCATTAGAGCAATTCAGTTTAACTTGACTAAAAATTTATTGAGAGAAAAAAAAAATCTTTGAAATTATTTTTGATTTGGATTTTTCTGTAGAATATCATTTTTGTGCCTTTCGACTGCCAAGTCTTTCTTTGAGACATTCCAACTCTCACTCTTTCTTGTAAATTTGTGACTCCAACTTTGTAACTTTGCCATAAAGTAAATGAGGGATATTCAAGATCTCAGTTTTAGCTCTCAAATTTAAAATACATATTCTAATTGATTTAATGAGCTTATTTTATAAATGCTTGAAATTAATATAATCTTGGTACTGGCTTGCCTATTTTAGTTTATGAGGATACATGGGTTATTTACATTGGTGTATTGAACATATTGAAAAGGAGGCAAAATAATAAAATTAAATTTGTATATATAACATTTTCTGAAAAAAAAAAAAAAATGACCTATAAATTTATATTCTTTGTAATTTTAGAGTGACAACTGAAGGAAAAGAATTTCCAACAGCAAAAAAGTAAAATTATTTTTTATAACTTTTAATAATTAGAAAAAATTGTAATTTAGAAATATAAGATGAAATCTTTGAAAATTGTAAAATTAAAAAGGGCAGTGGATGTGAAAATCCATTCATCTAATAAATAAATATATATATATATATATATATATATATATATATATATATATATATATATATATATATATATATATATATATATATATATATATATATATATATATATATTATATATTATATATATTATTATTATTATTATTTTTTTTATTTTTTTTTTTTTTTCATTTGCACATAGGTTTTTGGTGTTGGCATTATTATTTTTTAAGGATGTCTATACCTACAGTATTCGATACTGATACCACAAAAATTCCTTATTCCATTAGATATCGATACCTATACTCAACTCCATCTTATATATATATATATATATATATATATATATATATATATATATATATATATATATATATATATATATATATATATATATATATATATATATATATATATATATATATATAATTTTAGAGCGGCAACTGAAGGAAAGAATTTCCAAACATTGAAAAAGGAAAGGCTCGTGACGATTTGGAAGATTTCAAGGTTTGTTTTCTTT
Organism: Armadillidium nasatum; assembly: GCA_009176605.1. Lineage (NCBI taxonomy): Eukaryota > Metazoa > Arthropoda > Malacostraca > Isopoda > Armadillidiidae > Armadillidium > Armadillidium nasatum. The sequence continues at coordinate 22,453 of SEYY01003494.1, forward strand.
CATGCTTTTAATATTGGTATATCAATGAACTTTTTACTTATATATATATATATTATATATATATATATATATATATATATATATATATATATATATATATATATATATATATATATATATATATATATATATATATATATATATATATATATATATATATATGTGGTATTTTTGTATCTTTAGAGTTCCCTATTTCGATGTCATTTTTAAAGTTAGGTATACTCTGTTTCTTTTAACAGTTTTAATATGATGAGAATAATTAGATTAGATGATATTTGTGGGAGTCTCCAAAGTAATGTAGTAAAAGTTTTCTTATTTAATAATGTGGAGTAAAAATTTACTTTCATCTTAGGGATTCTGGTTTTTCTTCAGTTGTTAATTAAATGTAATTATTAAATTGTAAATTAATAAATAGTATGTAATTACGGGTCTTACTGGTCATGTGTTTTAATATTTTAGTTTAAAATAATTTATTAATTTTATTTACATTTCTTTATATGTAAAAAGCTTTTTCTTTTTTTTTTTTTAGTTTATTTATTTATTTATCTATTTAATGTACTGTGATCCTATTTATTTTTATCCATTACTTTCACTGGATGTCAAAATCAGATCGCCTGTTTTTAATTTAAAAAATTTTAACTTGCGACTATTAAAACTATATACCTTTAAACTTATACCACGTAAACTAATTATTTGTTTTCATTTTATTGTTTGCCATTATTGTGAATATAACTGAATATGGCCTTACTCTTCTCTAGTATTTTTATTTATGCTTAAATCTTGAATTTAAACAGTTTATTTTAAGTAATGCCAGTATACTTTTTATTTTAAAGGATTCCAAATTCTTTAGTGACGTATCTTGGACCAAAAGAATTCGTTTTGTTAATTAAATAAATTATGAAAATGGAATTAAAGCTTTAGATACAATTTTCTACCCAAAATTTGTTTACTTTAACGTAGAAGTTAAGAGTATTTTCAATAGACTATAAATAATTAGAAGAATAACGCCTATTAGCCATTTTATCATTCAATTTCGATATTGGTACAAATATAAGAGAAAAACGAAAAAAAATATTTTAATATTATTAAAAACGTTTAATAATGAAAATAAAAAACTATTTGAAGAAAACAAATTATTTTAATATTATTAAAAACGTTTAATAATAATAAAAAACTATTTGAAGAAAACAAATTTATATATATATATATATATATATATATATATATTATATATATATATATATATATATATATATATATATATATATATATATATATATATATATATTCGTTAAACTTGGCAAAATATATATATATATATATATATATATATATATATATATATATATATATATATATATATATATATATATATATATATATATATATATATATATATATATATATATATATATATATATATATATATATATATATATATATATATATATATATATATATATATATATAATATATATATATATATATATATATATATATATATATATATATATATATATATATATATATATATATATATATATATATATTATATATATATATATATATATATATATATATATATATATACATTTCAAACGTACCTTACTTATTCTTGAAAGCTTGCTGATATTCTTATTTAAAAATAGGATTAGTTCTTGAAAGCTTGCTGATATTCTTATTTAAAAATAAGATTAGTTCTTCGAGTTTTAGATGTCGAAAAGTTTTCAATTTTTTTCATTGAAATCTGGCATTTTACAAACCATTTCACTCTCTATTAGTAATTTTTTTATCAGTAATTTTTAAATATTTAAGTATGTAATGCAGCTGGCCTATATATATATATATATATATATATATATATATATATATATATATATATATATATATATTATATATATATATATATATATATATATATATATATATATATATTATAAAAATATAATATAAATTTTACAAAAAAAAAAAAAAAAAAAAAAAAAAACACATCCACCTCAACACGATCTATAACAAACTGTTTCATTTTTAGTCTGTTAATTTAAGAACTTCTTAAAAGGCAAAACTAGCAACTTCACATTTTTTAAACATTAGAAACTAATGTCCAAGTTGCCAAAAACTGTCAGAAGACAGACTGGCAACTTCATAAAAACTGCTATTCAAATTTGGCATACTTTTTTTATAAGTTGCTATATCTGTCTTATTATTTAAGAACCAATACTTTGGCTTTATTGAGGACTCTGATTTTAGAGCCCATATTTTTCATAATTGCAATGTGTCAAAAAAAATATCGTACCTACAAATTTGCTGTTGCAAAACGCATTTAATTCTTTTTCTTTATTGATTTATACTTTTTATGTATTAAGTTGTTAAAAAATGAATTTAAATCACTTTTCTGTGAAAAAAATTTCATTTTTATATAAACATCCTACCTGGTATTTTTATTTGGAGGGCTGCAGCCCTGGAGCCCATATAGACGAGCCGCCACTGTATATATATATATATATATATATATATATATATAATATATATATATTATATATATATATATATATATATATATATATATATATATATATATATATATATATATATAAACTGTCTTATGCTGCTCTATTTATTTCCTGTGGCTGTAACGTTTATGGTATGGTTGAGACCAGATTTAAAAAAGTTTAACCAATTATAAGTTTAAAAAAAAATTTTTTTTTCTGATTTACCTTCAACTGGATAAATATATAAATTTGTATTTATATTTTATAATTTTTTTCATGGAATTTTCACTTTTTTGCTTTACTTCTGCATTATGTAAAGCAGCATTAAGTAATCTAATAGCTGTAAATAAAATATTACAAATGGAAAAAAGATTATGGATTATTTTTTATTATTAATAGCTAAGGATTATATATATATATATATTATATATATATATATATATATATATATATATATATATATATATATATATATATATATATATATATATATATATATATATATATATATATATATTATATTAATATATAATTAAATAAAAAAAAAATTATTAATATTTTTTAAAAAAAACTTTTTTTTATAGACAAATCAAACTGCTGGTTTTTGTGAGATCTCTACCCAAACTAGTACAGGTGCTCAAAGTGACCCAAACACACCTCAAAAATCAGATCTACCTCTAGTGCCTTTGAGGAAACAAAATAGGTTAGGACCTATAGGGTGGTTTTTACGATTTAAAATGAATATATTTTACAATATATTTTACTACACCTTAATATCATTATACAAGTTAGAATGTGAGATATATTATATTCCCAACTTGTCATTGTTTTCGAGTAAAGGAATATTTTCTTAAGCAATTTTGCATGTAATATTACTAACATCTATATAAATGTTATTAACTAAGGCGAAAATGTATATTTTTTCTTTGCAGCTTAACATTACCTTTAAGTGATAAAGCTGAAGGAACAGATGGTTCTTCAGATTCTACTCCAGCTTCAGACACTTTTTATACCGCTACTTCAGTTCTGACTCCGGATGTAAGCGAGCTTTTATCTCCCACTTCACCAGTTTCTTCGGATGACAATAAACCAATCGAAGAAGAACATATAAAGAATATTAAATATAAAATGCCTTTTAACTTGCTTGGGGAAATGGATTGTATTACTGATATCAATTCACCCATCAAATCGGTAGTAGGACTTTTAAATTCCCCTGGAGCTTCTTGTGGCGCTGCCACATCTACTCCAAAGAGAGACATCCTTGAAAATGGTCATACTGAAGATTCAAAAGATCAAGAGAAAAAGACGAACAAACATATCAGTTCCACATTATTTGTTGGTGCTGGTGAAATGTCCAACAGAAGTGACCTAATTTATGTTTCTGATGACGTTAAGAAAGTTGATGAAGTATTGGATAAACTTATCTCTAATGATCAAAATGATAATAGCATAATAGAAAAGGTACACTACAATGGGAATTTTTTCTTTACGCTTTTTTGTTATTGATTTAATGTACTTATTTTACCATATTTTCCTTTTTTATAATTACATCTTTAGTTACTCATCATTTATCATATTTTTATCTCCTTTCAATAAAATAATTATTCCCTTGTATATACTTGTTTTAGATTTTAATTTATTTTACATATTTGTTTTATATATTTTATCACTTTTCAAAATCTAGCTTTAATTAAATATATAAATTCTCAATTTAATTTTAATTTACTCTTTAGTCTTAAATATTATTGTTGATTGTTGGCAGAAAAAAGAACTGAAAAATCTGCAAAATCACTACACAGCTCTCGAGAGTGAAATTTTAGATGAATTAGTGAAAGAAAAAGTGGAAACAAATAGTTTGGAGGAAAAAGGTGAAGAAAGTAATATTCCAAATAGGCCAAATAATTTGCCTTTAGGAGATATTTTAAAGGAAGAAAGGTAAAAATAAAACATGTATTTCAAATCATGTTTTGATCCTCATCATAAAGGATTCATTATTTAGTATTCTACTTTTCATACCAAAAAATTAGAAATATATAAAATTTAAACATGGTTTTCTCTATTAAATTTTATTAATATTGTCTTGAAGGGTTGTTATGCTCATTGAAAGAGAAGTACAAAGGAGATTACTATCAGGAATGACGTGCCTTGAGAAGCAGTGTAAAGGTGAGGAACACGGAACAGGATGTAGCTGTCAATGTGAAAAGAGAATGATTTCTAGTAGTTCGCCTAATTCACTAGTGTCGTAAGTAATATAAAATATAACGCTATATTTATTTGAGTGGATGAATCAAATTTATAATTGTTAAAAATTTTATATTGATATGAGATAACTTTAAATAAATTTAAATTTGCTAAAACTGTTTTATATTTTTTTGGTGTATAGTAAAATAATTCCTTATTATTTTTTTGTTTTGCCTTTCTTTTGTAGTTTACCAAGAGCATTATCTCCTTCGGATATGAGACCCTTTTCAGCTATGAGTGTGAGTAATATATATATATATATATATATATATATATATATATATATATATATATATATATATATATATATATATATATATATATATATATATATATATATATATATATATAATATAATATATATAATATATAATTTAAATTTAATTATTATAATTGTTTTTTATTTTAATTTTTTTTATTTGAGTTATTGAATGATTTGAACCAACAACATTTGGTATAACAGACTAACCACTACACCACGCCAGTTCTTGGCGTGGTGTAGTGGTAGAGTACAAATAAAAAATAAGAACTGGCGTGGTGTAGTGGTAGTGTGTTAGTCTGTTATACCAAATGTTGTTGGTTCAAATCATACGCCACGGCCTGAATAACTACTAAATTAAAATAATTTAAAATAAAAAAAAAAAATTAAATTTAAATTAGAGTAAAATTAAATTAAAAAAAAAAAAAAATTATATTTAATAATATAATATAAAATAATATTATATATATATATATATATATAATATATATATATATATATATATATATATATATATATATATTTATATATATATAATATTTATATATATATATAATAATATATAATATATATATATATATATATATATATATATATATATATATATATATATTATTATATAATATATATATATAACTAAATATTAAATAATAGATAAAACCGAGTGAATAAACTCATTTGAAAAATGTATAATATATATATATATATATATATATATATATATATATATATATATAATATATATATATATATATATATATATATATATATATATATATATATAATATATGCAAGTTATGTATTTATTTATGGATTAATGATTATGCATCAAAAGTGCTTAAATTTTCTTTCTTTTATAATTTATATAGAGGAATATTGTTTTCTTATAATGTATAAAAATTTAAATGGTTGAAAATTAAAAGGAATTGTCTTTTCTGTTTTCTCTTTTATATATATTAGAATTCTCTAACAGTTCTTTTGGATTTTTATTAATAAAGATCAATTCTTGTATAACTATAAAAATCTTGAACCAATAAGTTATATTTCTAATATATAAACTACTTTAAAGTTTTTTAACACAGTAAGAAGGAACTAATATATCTGTTATATCATTATGTATCAAAAAATATGACAAAATAAAACAAAAAAAAAAAAAAGTTTTATTATTTTTTAAAAAAATCAAAAAAATCAAAAAAATAAAAAAAAATCAATTGATTTATCAACTGATTAAATCAATTTGATTTAATCAATGCCAAACTATATATATATATATATATATATATATATATATATATATATATATATATATATATATATATATATATATATATATATATATATATATATATATATATATGTATAGAACATAAATTGTTTTTTTTTTATTTTTTTTTGTGTGTGTGATATGAAGGTTTTATCAAACTAAGTATGAATAAATTACTTGTAGGCAATTGTCTGTTAAAATGGTACTTTTTAAATCAAAATTTGAAGTAATTTCTCAAAATTATATTTGTGATTTGTTACAGTACTATTAAATTACCTTTGAAATTTATTTGAATCTAAGTACTTCATATCCAGTAGTATTTGTCTTTAAGCTTATGAACCTAAAGTAACTTGTAAAGAATAATAATTGGGTGTTATACAGTATGATTCAAATAAGAGTTTTAAAGGAAAAAAATATTTTTAAGATGTGAGGAAATTGATTTAAAATTTTTTTATAATTTAACTTTTTTTTTTTGTCAAGTGTATGAAATTATTATAATATTTGTCTAATATGCTAATTATTCATTCTTAGGCCGATTACGTTCATGATTATGGAGCAGCTCGGGGAGTAATGTATTGCAGATCGTCTGATGATTTGCTTTTAAGCCCAGTACCGTTACATTCTCCTTTTGGTAAGTTGAGTGTTTTTGTGGTCTCTTTACAAGAAATTGTTTTGAAAAACTGCTTTTTTTTAAGTTTTATCTTTTCTTTGCGCTATACCTTTTCCAAATATTAAGAAAAATTGTTGTAAATATTATAAGTTTGTCTCTAAAATTCAGTAATCCATTCCCTTACGATAATGCGTTTCGCATCATTGCCTGTTTTATTTTTGTTTCTTATATGATTTATATTTTCTTGAACCAATACCAGATCGGAATTTTTTTTATTTGTGCCGTATGTACTCTTCATTAAATATAAAATATGTTGCGGATATTTGTGGTATTTGTTTATATGTACCAATGGAAGATATGCTTAATTTAGCAATTCATTAAAGCCATGAATGATTTGAAAACTTTTGAACTTTTATTTAAAAAAAAAATAGTTATCACATTTTTTTAGATTATCCATTTAGTTAGTAACCTTAGTATATCTTCGTTGGCATGTATACACAAATAATAAAACAAATTTGTAATAAATTTTCTCTTTAAAAAAGAGTAGAGTTATTATCAAACAAAATTTTAAATTTAGTGTTTGGCCAAGGAAAAATGTATCCTGTCAAAATTACAGTTTTAAACTGGAAGAGATAAAAAGAAGTCATTGATATAAATTAAAAGGGAATTGATTACTGAATTACAGAAACTAAATTTACAAATTTGTTCAGAAAAATATTCAGTATAAAATTTATATCATGCATTAAATCAAGTACTAAATACTATAGACTGGTATTATACGGAATGTGTTTATAGATGTTGGAATAATTCTCCTGTACATCACTTATTTGTGATTCGTTGCTACCGTTTGTGTGTATCAGAAGTTTCTGACATTTATCGTTATATTTTTTTTATTTTTTACAATAGAAGGCGAGTATGATATGACGTGTGGCATTTGTGTCTCGCTTCCTTCTTATGAATTGAGAGGAAATGGACCTAATGCCTATTGGGAATATCATGTAAGTAGCTAACATTATTTCTCGTAGTAGTTTTCTTGATATGGTGTCTTTTATATCAACATAACTGGTTAATATATATATTCAGGTTCGGATTACGATTGGAAGAGACACTTGGTTTATATTTAGGAGGTTTAGACGATTTAGAGAGCTTCACATTTATATGTGCCACAAATATGGATCAGTTGTAAGTACAGGATCTGTTTCAAATAATTTAAAAATATGGCGCGTATTTTTCTTTCTCAAATTAACCCTGCAATCATTAGAACTCTTAAAAAGAAAAATATATTATAGTTGGCCAGGACAAGTTGTTATGTCTTATTTTCTTATTAGATTCAAGATCTCCGATTTCCTCCAAGAAGAATATTTGGTAATCACTCTCTAACGGTCGTCGAAGGAAGAAGAAAGGATTTAGAGGTATAAGTTGTTTTGTGTAATTATTGTAAATTGCTTTCTAAATTGTAAATTTTAGTCTATGAAATTAATATATTCGAATCTTTCAGATTTACTTGCAGCAATTAATAACTCTTTGTAGCGATATGGAAGGTTCTCCTTTATGTGACGTTCCTCCATCAAGAGATGTTTTAGAAAAATTTTCTCCATTTTTTTCTCAAGGAGTCACAGATTTAAATAGGCGCTATTCCACAAGCTAGCATAGTAAAGTTTGTTATATTTTTTATCTACATATGATAATCTTTAAGTTTAAATTAACGACAAGAAAACAAACTTTGTCTTTCAGCGACGTAAATAATGTATATTATATATTTGTATTCGGAATTATATATTCTTCCTTGAATGAATTTTTTTTTTTTTAAATTGACAAAAATTGAGTGCTGACAGCTCAAAAATACAATAATAAACCACTCAGGTTTCAATTATTATATATATATATATATATATATATATATATATATATATATATATATATATATATAATATATATATATATATATATATATATATATATATATATCTATATATATATATATATATATATATATATATATATATATATATATATATATATATATATATATATATATATATAATTTATATTGTAGGGTAACTTACACATTAGCTGTCAATTAATTTTTTTTTTTTAAATATAAAAAAAAAGAGGTTAAGGTAATTATGATTGAAAAAAAAAGTTGTGAAAGTTGTTGCTCAAAGAATGTGTGACGTTTGATTGCAAGGAAGGTGCGAGTTGGAGGGTAGTTCTCTTTAAAATAATAATAATAAAAGATACCATTAGACCTATAGGAATTCATTTTATTTTTTAAATATTTCTCAAAGACACCATGATTAGACTTAATTATTTATATCCTTCGAAAAGATCTTCCTTAAAAATAATAATAATTAATTCTACTATTATTATTATTCATAGAGATTAGGGCATTTTTAATTGAAATTCTATTTTGAAATTACTCCAAATACTCACTGTGATAAATTTATTCTCGTTATTTAGATATGTTACATTGTAAATATAGTGCACCTTTATTATTATTATTATTATAATTATTATTATTAACGATGTTGTTGTTGGTAGCTTGCCTGATAATCGAAAATGTAAGTTATTTGGCATTGATTATAATAATAATGTTGAAATCGTTGTTGTACGATAAATTATTATTTATTATATTTATGAACAAACACTATCATAGTATTTTAACTGAATCTCCCTTTAGTTAAGTTATTAATAGAATACAGGTTTAGGTGTAATCCTAACCTAGAATATATATATATATATATATATATATATATATATATATATATATATATATATATATATATATATATATATATATATATATATATATATATATATATATATATATATATATATATATATATATATATATATATATATATATATATATATATATATATATATATATATATATATATATATATATATATATATATATATATATATGCTATATTGTTTTATTAAATTATAAATATATATATCAAATCATATATACTTATAAATTTTATAGCACATGTATTTTTGTATTAAAAATATCTAATTTTTATGAGCTTGTATTGTTGATCCCTTCAAAAAAAAAAAAAAAAAATGATAGTGGTTCTTGTTCTATTTTGTTTTTCCTTATTATTATAGAAAAAAAAAATTTTAAGGAATTTTTCCTAAAGAGCAGATTAAAAAACTTTAAACTGCTGCATCATGAC
>SEYY01003494.1:37500-50000 GCA_009176605.1 Armadillidium nasatum
TATATATATATATATATATATATATATATATATATATATATATATATATATATATATATATATATATATATATATATATATATAATATATATATATATATATATATATATATATATATATATATATATAAATTCCACTGTAGACGATTCTGGAGCTATTCCTCCTTCCAATTCCCTCAAACTCATTTATGCCTAATATTGTAATTTCTTCTAATTTCTTGAAATTTCTGTTCTTTGTGAGCTTAACACTAAGAAGGCGTAAGGTTCTCAAAACTTGTGCTTCTGAGCTAGTACCCTGCATTGGTAAACTATTTCGTCTGTCTTTCTCCTTCAACCTTCCCTCCTTACTGGAAATGTGCATTTATTCAACCTCAACCCACTAATAATAGTTCATTTCTTTAATTTTCGTTCTTTCTAGTTTTCAAATCTATCCTTAACAGGAAGATTTGGAAATATCTCAATTCTTCTTATCTTATCACCGAACGCAGGAGTGGCTTTCATAATAGAACACTCAACTAATAATGGTAATAAGCTATGGTAAATTACCTGACTAACCATGCAACTGGAGTTCCATGCCATGTTATATATATATATATATATATATATATATATATATATATATATATATATATATATATATATATATATATATATATATATATATATATATATATATATATATATATATATATATATATATATATATATATATATATATATATATATATATATATATATATATATATTTCAGTACATACTTATTTCCCGTAGTCAATTTATTAAGAGCATCACGTGATATTATGTGTCCACAAATAAGTCTCATTGGTGGATTGCTCTCCGTCGATTGTTGCCTTAATATTGGGCATGCAAAGATAGAATGATATCGGTAGTTTTGTCCAAGGTCAATCTCAATCTGCAACAAAGTGAAACAAATGAATAAGGAAAATTCAGCTGATAAAATTAAACAAATGATTACCTAAGAAAATCAAATATTGTAACATATTAATATATAAGAATGCGATAAAAAAATATATAAATTTTTTGAATGTTGCCAAAGATACATATATTTTTAAATGATTTTACTTTATCAATAGACAAAAAAAAAAAAACAAAAAAAAAAAAAAAAAAAAAAAAAAAAAAAAAAAAAAAAAATTTTTTATTATATATATATATATATATATATTATATATATATATATATATATATATATATATATATATATATATATATATATATATATATATATATATATATATATATATATATATATATATATATACTTTCATGTCAAAAAAAATAGAAAGTAAATAACACCGATCTTTTTAATATTGTCACTTACTGGTAATTCTTCTTTTGAATTCCACATGTTATGAACTTGTTGTTGTTGCATGACTTGCTTAATGTTAAGTAAAACAGGCAAAGCGGTACAACCAGCGTTGATACTAAATAATAAAAAATAAATAAATAAATAAAATAAATAAATTATAAATAAATTATAATAATAAATAAATTATTTCATATATATATATATATATATATATATATATATATATATATATATATATATATATATATATATATATATATATATATATATATATATATTATATATATATATATTACACGAGGGTAGGCTGAAAAATAACTCCTATTGATGAGTTGCTAAGCAACGGAAATAGGTATAAACATGTTCGAAAGATTGAAGCTTGTAGAATAGATATGACATGCGAACTATATAGTTGTTTGGTTTCATTGTTGTGCAGTAATAGGAAAATGGAAGCTAAAAGTGACACTTTGTTGAAGAAACGTGCAGCGATTGAATTTTTGCATAGTCTTTTGCTCGAGGTGTATGGAACGTACACTATGGATGTTGGGACGTTCGTCGATGGGTTCGTAAAGCAACTCTTTCAAATATAGGCGAAATGTCGATTCATGATGCTCGGAGAAGTGATCGCCCCATTACAGTAATCACTGATCAACATCATGCTCGCGTTGATGAAATTGCTTGCATGATTGTAATTTCGACAGTATGTGTTCAATCTATAATTACAGATGCAAAGTATCGAAAAATTTGTGCACGTTGGGTTAAAAAGCAGCTGACAGAAGACATGAGAAAACAACGGATCGATATTACTACTGAAATTTCAATCCGTTATTGTCGAGAGGGTGATCAATTTCTTCAAAACAATGTAACAGGAGGCAAAACGTGGGTACATCCACTACGATCCAGAAGGAAAACTAGTCTTTATGGAATTCAGACAACCAAGCTCACTTTGCTTACGAAAGCTTAAGACTCAACCCTCGGCTGGTAAATTCCTGCTGACAATATTCTGTGATGTGGAGGGTCTCGTCTATTCGGAATATCTAAAGAAGGGTACGACTGTAAACATCGATAGTTATTGTGAAACTCTCCAGAAATTGAGAACTGAATCCGTCGAACAAGACCAAATCGTACCATTTTCCTCCTGTACCAATGCTCGACCACATTGCAGTGTCCAGACGCTTCAGAAGCTTCAATGCTTGAACATCAAGGTCATTGATCACCCACCCTACAGTCTTGATTTAGCTCCCAGTGATTTTCTTTTATTTCCAAAGTTGAAGGAGAGTCCCCGAAGAGTGGTTTGGTTCAGATGAGGTGAAGAAAGCGGTGGAAAACTGGTTTAGGAAAACAGATCAAGACTTCTTTTCAACCAATTTCGAGAAGTGGGCTCAACATTTGCAGAAATGTATTGATGTTTGAGGAGATTGTGTAGAAAAATAATATCACGTGTCATGTATTCACTGAATAAACCTTTGACCTTTCAGTCTTTATTTCATTACTTTATCTGCAGTGTATGAGATTTTACAGCAGAACAGGCGTTACTTTTCAGCCCATCCTCGTTCATATATATATATATATATATATATATATATATATATATATATATATATATATATATATATATATATATATATATATATATATATATATAATATATATATATATATATATATATATATATATAATATAATACTTATATTAATAGTATACTGATAAATAAATATTGCCAAAAAAATTCTAGTTGAACTAAAGAGTTCCCATATAGTTATAATATACAACAAAAAAAATCTAAGAAAATTCTAATTGAGACGTGTGTCTCAGTCAAAATTAAAAACTTTAATGTGAAAATAGTGAAAATTTATATTACCAAACAGCCAAGGGGCTTTCCACGGAAAGTCCGAGTAATGCACATGCATCTCTAGTAAATACTTCGCATATCTCTATCCACTGACAAGAGCTCAGAAGATCAGCATACGGGGAATTTTCCAAGCCACTCCTTACGTATAGCAAACACCCAAGGGGAATTTTCCAAGCCACTCCTTACGTATAGCAAACACCCAAGAAGAGTTTGAATAGCTATGTAATAAGAGAGAATGATTTAGATTAAAGAATATTTCCTATAATTAGGAAAATAATACTATTTTAAAATACCTTTCTCATGTTGATGTACAAAGCCTGTTAAATGCCTTCGTGCATATTCAATAGCTTCTTTTATTCTATGCTGCCCTTCGCTAATGAGTGTGATATATGCAAGGCGGTGAAGTTTAAATTCTAAACTGCTCTTCTGTAATGCAAAAACTGATTGACAAGTTTATCAGAGTAAAACAGCATGACTTTAATCTTTCAGAAACTGATTTTAATTTTTTCATTTTTAAAAAGCTTTAAATTTTAGATGAAAACATCAAACCTGAGCTCTTAGTTTTTCTCTGTTCTTTTTGGCCCACTCCAGTGCAGGTTCCAAATCATGAACTTTCAGTGAAGTGAGAATGCAATTTAATTCTAGAAAGGGAACTTTTGCATCTTCCGGCATATCAATTCCTGTATCCTTTAATAATAATAATAATAATAATAATAATAATAACAATAACAATAATGTTATTTCTTCAATCCTCCTTGTTCTTACTCCCCAAATAAGAATTATTATTATTATTATTATTATTATTATTATTTTTATTACCTGCTTCAATCCGAATGTAAAAGATTCCTTTGCCCATTTCCTATTTATTTTAAAAGACACACTTGCTTATTAATCAAGTTACCTTTTATTCTTTGCAATTTCCATTTATATTATATTGCTCCAAATCTCCCCAGATAGATCCAGGTAATTCTTCTAAAATTATTACTTGTACTTCCGAACCTCGTTATTCAAACAAAAATAATCCACTATTTTTCACTTGTTAAGATTCAGTAGTCCTCCTCCTCTGATTTTTAGTATCCAAAGACTGTGAGTCTTTTTAAATCTACCATTTACGTCATCCACTCTCTGGCCTCCAATACCCTATATTATCACTTCCTCACTATCTTCTATTTATATTTACCATAATGTGATCAATTTCTTGAATTTAATGAATTTTCCAATTCATCTGAACTTTAATTACAAACCGTGATGAATAATTCTTTAACCAAATAATTAAAATGAATTCTTTTTTTAAAAAACATTTTACACAAAAAAAAAAAAATTTAATCATAATGAATATTAAAATATATATATAAAGGTTAGTCACATTTAAATATATTTTAATAATTTAAATACCTTTATGAGCGTTTCCGCTACATTTAGACAACCTTCTCGTAAATAATGTCTACATATAACCTCATTAATCATATCTTGTTTGCCTTCGTCAAAAAAGTTTTCATGACTTACACAAGCAAAGTCTGCTGTGAAATTCTGGAAAAAAAAAATTACATAATTATATATATATATATGGTACATTTTAATATCACTCCAATAACAATAGATTTAATATTTTGTCATCATCAACTTTGTAATTTTCTTTAAAAAATGTATAAATTGAGAATTAATTTTTTTCATGGTCAACAATAAAGATAAAATATTTCTATAAAAAATCAAATTACTATAAATTGAGAAAGTCAATTAAAAAATGAGAAGTAAACTTAAGAAAAATAATGAAAAATCCAGTATTGTAGGATAAGAGAAAGCAGACAATTCTCTTCAATAAATTTTTTTTTTTTTTTTGCTTAATGAAAAGATATATAGGAATTCTAAACAAAATAAATAAATTGTTCAGCAATTTTGAAAATTTTTCATGTGTGCGTGTGTACGTGTGTGTTTTTGTGAACTAGGCTGAAGAGTTTTCTGTTTTTAAATACTTAATTCATATATTCAACTAGAAACATTGGCTTATGATTTATAAAATTAAGAGCTAGTGACTTAATAATACCAATACAATGCACATACATAAAGTTCATAAAAATTCATTTCTATCATTACATTTGAAGCAGCAATGAAGAATGAGTCGGTAAATTTTTTGGGTTGCTTTTTACTCCAGCTGAAACTTCAATATTTTATAATTATTTGATTCCAGCTCCATCATTTTTAAATTATGCAACTCCATGCTATGACTCTGAGACAAAATTCACACTAATTTATTTATTTTATACTTTTCACAATATAAAAATTATTTTACTTTAACCTTAACCGAATACCTTACAGCTCTGCAGCAACATAAAACTTAAAACTCACAATTGATAAAGTATGTATGGTAAAAGATCTTTACACAAACAGTTTCATTCTTAAACTACCTATGGTATGAAAGAAGTAATAACAAAGCTTACAATAATATTATGTAAACTTTGATAATAATAATAATAATAATTAATGATGGGACGATGCCAAAGAAGAAAAAAAAAAAAATCTGATTCCGATTCTCTCACTACTGTGAAAGAATAAGAATATACTTTTTAAAAAACTTGTAATATAATTTAGCTTTCATATTAGACACAATTCCATAAAATGAAGTTTACTGAAATACAGTACATACCTTATTAGTTCAAACACTTCCTTTCTATTTAGTTAGATTTTATAAAACTATAATTATCATTTATTTTAATATTATAAAGTACTATTGCATGAAATAGGAAAAAAAGTAATAAAACAGTAAAGACAAACTATTTTATTGAAAGAATGTAGAAGAGTAACTTTTTATTTTTTTAAAATGAAAACTTAATATTTATGAATAACCCATAACCACAATACATCTTATAACTAAAAGTTAAATTTTTAAATTATTATTTTTTTTTTTTAAAAAAAAAAAAAAAAAAAAAAAAAAAAAATTATATATATATATATATATATATATATATATATATATATATATATATATATATATATATATATATATATATATATATATATATATATATATATATATATATATATATATATATATATATATATATATATATATATATATATATATATATATATATATATATATATATATATATATATATACCTCTGGTGGGCAAAGGCCAGAGACCTACTAATTTCTACCAGAGCTGAGGCAATACCGGAACCCGATCGTTAACGTCGACATGTCTCGATACATGGCACTTGAAACTGCAAGTCAAAGGAAGTTGGGAAAACAGATAAAGGGAGTGTGTTCCAGACTTTACCAGTAGAGTACATATAAGATTGAGCATATAGCGGTTAAGTCTGGGGTCTGAAAGTTGGACAGAGAAAGGATGAGACTATTTAGAAAGGCGAGTCGCACGAGCCTTCTCGATAGAGGAGGTATGAGACGAGAGAATTTAGAAGAGCACTGTCCTTTGTAATGGCGCTAGTATAGAGAGAGTGACGCAACAATTCGACGGGCAGAAAGTGATTGGAGAGAATTTACGAGAGCGGGAGAGTTGATAAGACAAAATCCTTTGATTCTACCTTGTCAAGGAGAGTAGTATGAGTGGAACCACCCCAGATGTGTGAGACGTACTGCATACAGGGGCGAACAACACTTATATAAAGAGAGGTAACTGAGGTGGCATGAAGAAGTTCTGAACGGCCATCAGAACACCCAACCTCTTAGAAGCTTGTAAAAAAAAGAGAAGTAATGTGATCCTTCCAAGAAAGATTACGAGAGAAAGAAATACCGAGAATATTAAGGACAGATGAAGTCTTGAGCTGTGTATTTTCGAAGATGTTGTTGTGTGGAAGGTTGTGTCTAGAAGAGAGATGAAGGAACAGTTTTTGAGGTATTAAAAACAACCATGTTTTCTCTGTCCCAATTTGAAATATGAGTAAGATGAAAGGTCAGTCGCCCAAGGGCACCATTCAATAAACTGCTGTTGGGAGTGGCATCTTTCAAACTGAAGAGTAATGAAGGGTGGAGTTATCAGCATAGAAGTGGATAGGTGATGAAATAACAGAAGATCATTAATGAAAAGTAGAAAAAGTGTTGGGGGATAGGACAGAATCCTTGAGAAACACCACTATTAATAGATTTAAAGGATGAATATTGACTGTCTATAACAGCAGCTATAGAATAACCGGAAAGAAAATTTGAGAGAAGACTATAAAGATGATAGATTCCGAAAGAGGGAAGTTTAGAAATCAAAGCTTTGTGTCAGACCCTATCGAAAGCTTTCGATATGGCCAGAGTGACAGCAAAAGATTCACTGAAATGCAGAAGAGTGAATGACCAAAAGTCAGAGAGAAAGGAAAGAAGATCACCAGTAAACCGTTTCTTACGAAAGTCATACTGGCAATCAGAGATAAAATTTGAAGAATTGAGATGTTTCCAAATCTTCATGTTAAGGATAGATTCGAAAACTTTAGAAAGAACAGAGGTTAAAGAAATGGGATAGTAGTTGGAGAGTTAAAGGGTCCCCTTTCTTCGACACAGGATGAATGAGCGCACGTTTCCAGCAAGAAGGGAAGACTGATGTAGAAAGACAGAGACGAATTAGCTTATCAAGGGAGAGAGCAAGCTCAGAAGCAAAAGTTTTGAGAACTACAGGAGAGATACCATCAGGACCGTACGCCTTCTTACTGTTAAGCTCAGAAAGAGAGAGCAGAAAAAACATCTTTAGAAAAAATTACATTTTTAGACATGAGTTGGGAGTTGAAGGAGGAAAGGAGGAAGAATAGTTCCGGAATCGTCTAAAGTTGAAATTAGAGGCAAAAGTTTGAGTGAAGACTTCAGCTTTAGAGAAGTCAAAACGGCAGTTGTGCCGCTGGAAGATACTAGAGGAGGGAAAGAGGAAGAAGCAAAGTTAGAGTTGACATTTCTTGCAAAATGCCAGAAAGGGCTTGAAGAAGAACCAGAAAGATTATTGAATTTTCTACGGAGAAAGAGTTTTTGGTGTTGTGGAGGATAGTTTTTGCACGATTCCAGGATGAAATATAAATTGCATGAGTTTCTGGAATTTGAAGACGATGGTAATTCCTGAAGGCAGCATCCCTACTGCGAATAGCACGAGAACTAGCAGAGTTAAACAAAGGTTCATTAGATTTAGTAGAAGGGAAAGAATATGGAATGTTCACCTACATGCCAGAGAGAATCACCTTGGTAATGCGCTCGGCACACTCCGAGGGACTCTTCCCATGGAAGAAAATAGTAATTTCACTGGTAATCAAAGAAGTACGATCGCAAGTTTGACTAGCTTACGGTACCGAAGTGCGACAAACGTTTCTTTCTTGCAGAAGACTTGAAAGAATAGAAGAGGATGCTGAGATAAGAAGGGGATCGGAGGAACTCAGAGGTGGATGGAGTTTGACAGTATAAGGAGAAGGATTAGAAGTTAGAAAAAGGTCTAGAATGTTGGGTTCATCTACAAGACTATCAGGGATACGAGTAGGGGGCTGCATCAACTTCTCAAGGTCGTTTTGGATAGGAAATGGAAGGTATGTTCACCGGCTGTATTATGAGAGCTAGAAGAAAGCCATTGGCGGTGGTGAACATTGAAATAACCTAATATGATGATTTCTGAGAAACTAGATGAAGAGAGAATGTGTTCTATTTTGGAGTTTAGATAGTCAAAGAATTTAAGGTAGTCAGTAGAATTAAGAGATAAATAAACAGATCAAATGAATTTAGTTGTAGAATGGCAAGAGAGCTTACGTTACAAGGGGAAAATACAGAAAACTCCAAATTAGAAACACAAGAACAAACAACATCGTTGCGAAGGCATGCACAACAACTGCTTTTAGCTGAAATTGAGAAGAGAGAGAGTTTGAGGAAACAAAGTAGGGTTTGCTGTCAGAAAGCTCAAATATCTGAGTTTCGGTAAAGAACAAAAGGTGAGGTCTAGAAGAAGAGAGTTGATGCTCAACAAAGTGGAAATTGGATTGGCCGTGAATGTTGCAGAAGCAATAGACCGTGCATCAGAACAAGCCATCTGCAGAGTCCTGGTGGCTCCAACCCCATCACTGAAGGCCACCAACTCTCAAATGATGATGGGGGAATATATATATATATATATATATATATATATATATATATATATATATATATATATATATATATATATATATATATATATATATATATATATATATATATATATATATATATATATATATATATATATATATATATATATATATATATATATATATATATATATATATATATATATATATATATATATATATATATATATATATATATATATATATATATATATATATATATATAGTTGATATTTGGCATTTATTTTGTAAAATGTTTTAAATCTTAAAATAACCAGAAATATGAGAATTGAAAAAGTTGAAGAAAAATTCCAATTCTGATTCCATAAAAAGTGCTGATTCTCCCAATTCTCGATGCCGATTCCAATTCATCATCCCATCACTAATGATAATAATGATAATAATAATAATAATAATAATAATAATAATAATAATAATAATAATAATAATTCAAAAATATTTTCAAGAGAAAAATAAAATAAAAAAATATATATTCAAACAAACCCTCAAAGAAAAATAAAAATAAAATCATAATGATAAATATAATAATAATCTTAAATTAACTACTGTAAAATACTTTCCTCAAGTAATACAATGTCTACTCACTTTATCAATTGCTTTCCCTACTTTAGAAACAGATGAATGTAGATCTCGATGCTCAGTACTTAAATTTGTTATTATTTCTTTTGTTCTTGCAAGAATTTGGTTTTGTAGTAGGTTAATGG
Source organism: Armadillidium nasatum (assembly GCA_009176605.1). NCBI lineage: Eukaryota > Metazoa > Arthropoda > Malacostraca > Isopoda > Armadillidiidae > Armadillidium > Armadillidium nasatum. The sequence continues at coordinate 47,476 of SEYY01003494.1, forward strand.
AGTCTCTAAGAGTAAAGCAATCATCGGAAGCTACAACAATAATAATAATAACAATAATAATAATAACAATAATAATAATAATAATAATAATAATAATAATAAATTACTATTATATTATTATCTAAATAGTAATAAAATTTGGTAATTCAATATCTTTACCACAGTAAGAATTTAAATACTTTAGGATATATTTTTTGGCAAAACTTATGTAATGAATTTACACAATATATATATATATATATATATATATATATATATATATATATATATATATATATATATATATATATATATATATATATATATATATATATATATATATATATATATATATATATATATATATCTTCTATGAATCAATTTCCTTTAATTAAATCACTCATGATATAAGATAAATCTGTTTCAGTACAGAACAATACCTATTATTTTTCAATATATAAATTCCATCATACCATTTTATTTATGGATAAAAAATAAATTAATACAGAAAAAAAAATTAAAATAAATAAACACTATTTTGAAAGTTATATATTGAAGTTTCAATCTACAAATTAATTATTATTAATGCTATTGTAATTATCAAAAATAATTATAAATACTGGTATACAGTATATGAGAAGGATGCACTTTTGAATTTCTTTGTACTAGTTTGATTATTTTTTTTTTAAAGCGTTATAAATTTGAGAAAATAATCCTAAGAAGAAATAATATTGGAAAATATAAATACAGACAATCACAATGCAAAATAAACTCACCTTCTGATTCATCTATTTGCTTTTTTATATTCTCTAGATCTGAATATAAACCTCTAATTAGGAGTGAAGAACGATCTTGAAATGCAGTAAATTTACAGAGAACTTTGTCAACTTCTTTTTCAACAGCAACACAAGCATCCATTTTCAAAAATAATTACTTTTTAATATCCCAAAATAAATAATATAGCAAATATATTTGTAATAAGTGAAAATGTTTAAAATCCTTGATAATGACTGATATTTTCCTTCATGCCTTTTTATCTATCTATCTATATATATATATATATATATATATATATATATATATATATATATATATATATATATATATATATATATATATATATATATATATATATATATATATATATATATATATATATATATATGGATGGAGTGAACTATAGGTATTAGCAAAAAATGTCCAAAACTGATACCAGATTTTTAACTGAAGAAAAAAATTATATATATATATATATATATATATATATATATATATATATATATATATATATATATATATATATATATATATATATATATATATATATATATATATATATATATATATATATATATATATATCCCTGGAAATGTTTTAACCCCGTCAGTGGCACCAGCGTATTTCGCAATCTACTCTTAAAACTCACTCTCCTAGTGCACTTTAAAAGATTATGTTTTTTGGATCGTTGGTTTCAGTACCATTACTCGAGTTTTATTTAAACTCCTAGGCAGGATTTTTCACCCTTTCAGTGAGACTTGCACCTTCTCCATCTAACCTCAAAACACTTTCTCAAAGAGTTCTCCAGAAGATCATGCTTATCGGGGCTGTGGTTTCCCATGCTAGTTCTGGAGTTACTGAAAGCAGTAAGCAATAATTATAGGGTGAGGTTGCTAGTCCTGTTACACATATATATTTCCATCAGGTGACTCCTTATTTTGATGCATATTTAAGGCTGAATATTATTAGCCTACCAGAACTTTGACAACCTTGAAAGATAAGGAAAACCTCTCTTTATTTATTGTAGGTTACTTCTTAGTACTTCCTTTAACATTTTTTTTTTTTTGTAGTCTTAGTTCACACTGTGATCCATGCTCTTTGTGTGTATCTTTATCGTACAAAAAGATGAAAGAGATGGGAGTGCAATTATTGTACATATAAAGTTATGAATGTCAATATTCTAAATAGTAATTAAGTTTAATAAAATTAATTTCTGCTTATTTACGTGTGTGTGAACATGTGTGTTGGAAGTCTTCAACATCATAAAGTCAGATGTTGTAACATTAATTAAATAGTTTTGTTCGTTTTCACTTCTTCCTGCACCTGTCATCAAGTAAAACCATTCCGTCTTTGTTAGAAGTTTCACTGCGTTTTTGAAAGAGAAAAGTTGATCTAATCTTTGGGCTCTCATCAAAACACGAGTTTTTACTTTAATTGAGCATGTTTGAGGGAATAACTTTATTAGGAATTAGTCCCCCAGTAAAGCAACCAGTCTTTAGAGGCCATCACAGACACACATTTCCCTTTACATTTTCTTGTCCTCTTCAAGGACTTCCCCTTACAATGTCACAAAAGTTTCCTCAAAATATAAGGGAGTCTATCTTGAGGAAGACTAGAAAAGATAGAATTAGATACAGAGATAAAAACCGATTGGAAGAACTCTGAGGAGGATAGAGTTTGACAGTATAAGGATAAGGATTTGAAGTTTAAAAATAGGTCTAGAATGTTGGGTTTATCTCGAAGATCAGGAATACTATTGGGAGCTGCAC
>SEYY01003495.1:2500-7500 GCA_009176605.1 Armadillidium nasatum
ATTATATATATATATATATATATATATATATATATATATATATATATATATATAATATATATATATATATATATATATATATATATATATTATATATATATATATATATATATATATATATATATATATATATATATATATATATATTATATATATATATATATATATATATATATATATATATATATAATATATATATATATATATATATATATATATATATATATATATATATATATATATAATATATATATATATATATATATATATCTTTTACATAGGATGAGTTTGAAGTTGGTTTTCTGTACTGTTTGTGCTTGTTTAATTGGACTCGGAAGCCCGGCTCCAAAACCTTTCTTAGTACTTGTACCTGCGTCATCTACAATTAATACAGAAGAAATAAAATATGAACCTGCAGCGGCTATCATATTTCCCGGGATTTTACAGCCAATAAAACCTTATGTTGGACCATTTCTTACTAATGCTGTATACAACATCGGATCAGGAATCCATGCTGCAGCTGCTGCTGGCTGTTAACAGATTTAATCAATTTCAGGATGCAAAATATAATTTTATTAACAATGTTCAAGAAGCAACCGCAAATGTTGTTGCAAATGTTCAAAAAGGTAAACAAAATATTATAGAAAATATTCAAAATTCAAAGCAAAATGATTTAGGAGATGTTCAAAATATTATCGAACCAATCGCAACAACAATTGAAGAAAATAAGATCCAACAAATTCAAGATGCTAAGTTGAACGCAATTGGTGGTATTCAAAGTGCTGCAGCGAATGCTATTCAAAATGTTCAAAACTTAAAGCAAAACTTTCCAACAATTCAGTTAATCAAACCCATTTCAATTGGGGACGCCTTCCAACAAATCCTAGATTTAAAAACTAATGCTGTAAACAGTATCCAAGAAGCCACTGCAAATACTGCTGCAAATTTACAAAATGCCAAACAAAGCATTGCAGAAAAAGTTCAAAATATCGCTCAACCAATAACAACGGTAGCATTAAATAAACTTCAGATACTTCGAGACACAAAAGCAGGAATTATTACTGGTATTCAAAATGTAGCAACAAATGCTGCTACAAATCTTCTTAATGTAAAACAAGACGTTGCAGATACTATTCAAAACATTGTTGGACCAGTTGGAACCATTACTGCGGACAAAATTCAACAATTACAAGACGTGAAGACTAATATTGTCAATGGAATCCAAGAAGCTTCAGCAAATGCCATTGAAAATATCCAAAATATCAAACCAGATCTTTCAAATATTCAGACCATCAATCCTGTTTTAATTGGAAGCAGTTTTCAAGACATAAAGACTAATTTAGCCAACAGTATTCAAGAAGCAGCTGCAAATGTACAGGATGTCAAACAAAATATTGCCGAAAAGGTTCAAGATATCACTCAGCCAATATCAACAGTAGCATTAAATAAACTTCAGATACTTCGAGACACAAAAGCAGGCATTATTACTGGTATTCAAAATGTAGCAACAAATGCTGCTACAAATCTTCTTAATGTAAAACAAGATATTGCAGACTCTATTCAAAACATTGTTGGACCAGTTGGAACCATTACTGCTGACAAGATCCAACAATTACAAGACGTGAAGACCAATATTATCAATGGAATTCAAGAAGCTTCAGCAAATGCCATTGAAAATATCCAAAATATCAAACCAGATCTTTCAAATATTCAGACCATCAATCCTATTTCAATTGGAGGGAGTTTTCAAGACATAAAGACTAATTTGGCTAACAGTATTCAAGAAGCAGCAGCAAATGTACAGGATGTCAAACAAAATATTGCCGTAAAGGTTCAAAATATCACTCAACCAATAACAACAGTAGCATTAAATAAACTCCAGATACTTCGAGACACAAAAACAGGCATTATTACGGGTATTCAAAATGTAGCAACAAATGCTGCAACAAATCTTCTTAATGTAAAACAAGATATTGCAGATACTATTCAAAACATCGTTGAACCTATTGGTACTATTGCTGGCAACAAATTTCAACAAATACAAGCTATAAAACCTAATGTGGCTAGTGGGATTTAGTAGGTTGTTGTAAAGGCTGCTGCCAATGTTCAGACTAATAGACAAAATATTTCAGAAAATATAATAACGGTTTGTGTTAAATAATGCATCAAACGCTGCATCAGAAAGTTCAAGATGTGAACACCTTCGCTATTAATGATATTGAAATATGCTTCAGCTAAAGTTTCTCGAAATGAAGCAAAACGTTGTTGAAAGTATTCCTAATTTTGTAAAATCGTTTTCAACCATTGGTGATACTAAAATTCAATAAATTCCAAATTTTCAAAACGATGTTGTCAGAGATATTCAACATGTTTCAACAAATTATGTTGGGAAAATTCAAAATTTGAAAATAATTTACTTAATTTATTTATTTTATTTGCTTGGCAAGAGGTCATCAGATTTTACCAAATAAAATAAATGACTAATCACTTTCTTGGCATTATGAGAAAAGAGAAGAAATTTTTGTTTTAGTATTTGAAATTTAAGTTATCTTCGATAAGTTCCCTCCATCAACCAACGAATCGCAATGATGTTAAAACATATCTCAGTGAATTTAAAGCATTTTAAAAAACATTCCCTTCGAATGCATAATAATAATATTTACAAGCTCCGTCCGTGATAAAATGACAACACGCGTTCAATATATGGAGGTGATATTTAGTATGGAAAATTAATACATAATTAATATCTTTAGCAAGTAGTCACAAAATGTCAAAAATGTCAAAATTTTGGAAAACTTAAAAAATATTGATGTTTTTATGCAAAGGCAAGGAGTAAAATGATTAAGATAAATACATTATAAACTAAAATAAGTAAATGTAAAAATAAAGAGTAATAAAAAATAAAATAAATAAATAGAATAAAAACAAAAAGGTTCCAAGGCCATTTAAAGGAATAAAAGATATAACACATTTTCTAAATGTTCTTTTAAAATCGTATTATTTACTCAGATTTATTAAATAAACAATAGTTTCCAAGATTCATCTTCAAATACTTATTCAAAGATAAGAACAAAACAGTTTTCAACAGAAATAAATGAAAATAATCAAAATATTTGGAAAATCCTTTTCCACCATTGCCTTATTCTAAACTTCAGCATATTCACAATTTACAAAACGGGAACTATTCAAAATTTCAAAGAATTTATTTATTATTTCACATACTATATATATATATATATATATATATATATATATATATATATATATATATATATATATATATATATATATATATATATATATATATATATATATATATATATATATATATATATATATATAATATATATATATATTATTATATATATATTACTATTGTAATTAATTTTATGAGAGAAAGACAAAAAATAAAAATTGTTATTAAAAAAAAGGGGGGGGGGGGGGGATAATAAAAGCAATAAGTATTTGTAGTTATTTTATTTTTCAATTTAAAATATATTTTTAAGATTATTCTTGTTATATTAATAATATAATAATAATAATAATAATAAATATAATATATAATAATAATAATAAATAATAATAATAATAATAATAATATAATAATATAATAATAATAATAATAATAATAATAATAATAATAATAATAATAATAATAATAATAATATTAATAATATTAATTAATATATATATTAATATATAATAATAATAATAATAATAATATAGATAATAATAATAATAATAATAAAATTAATAATAATAATAATATAATTAATAATAATAATAATAATAATTAATATAATATAATATAATAATAATAATAATAATAATAATAATAATAATAATAATAATAATAATAATAATAATAATAATAATAATAATAATAATAATAATAATAATTAAAATAAAAATAATGGTAATTATATTATTATTATTATTATTATTATTATTATTATTATTATTATTATTATTATTATTATCATTATTATTATTATTATTATTATTATTATTATTATTTGCATAATAGTTTTCATTATATTAGTACAAGTGAAGAAAGAGCATAATATTTCACTACTATGAGGACAAAAAAGCACTCAAAAGAATTCCAAAACATTTTTATTACTTCTTTTAAGTTGATTCACTTTTTTTTTTTTTTTTTTTTGTAAGAAATATTTATTTTAAGAATTTCTTTCTACTGTTGTCATTTTTATGTAAATAGTTTTATTAAATAAATGAGATTTTTTTCACCCAATCTTTCTCTACCTTTATTTTGCTTCAGGATATTTCTAATGACATGTTAATAATAATAATAATAATAATAATAATAATAATAATAATAATAATAATAATAATAATAATAATAAAAAAAATACTCAATTCTAAGGGAAAATTTAGTGAATTTTTGGATATTCATTTAACGAAAATTGAAAATGAATTTTTAGAGTCTTTTAGGGATGTTTTAATGGAATTTTGGAAATTCATTTAGTGAAGATTTTAGTGAAATTTTAGAGAATCATTTAAGGAGTATTTCGGTGAATTTCTAAGAATCATTTAAGGATAGTTTTAGTGAATTTTTTAAAATTCATCTAGTGATGGTTTTAGTGAAATTTTAGTGAATTATTTAGGTTTGTTTAGGGAATTTTTGGAGTATCATTTAGGGGTAATTTTAGTGATTTTTTTCGAAAATCATTTATGAGGTAAAAGATTATATATATATATATATATATATATATATATATATATATATATATATATATATATATATATATATATATATATATATATATATATATATATATATATATATATATATATATATATATATATATTAATATTTAAAGAAAACAATTTTAATAATGTTTTGAATAAAACTCTTTAAGTTTAAATAATATTTATGATTTTATTCTGTCTTAATCTTAAACAATCTCCTTTTTAAGCATTTATAAAAATATTTAAGAATTAAGAAGAAAAGAGATAATAAAAGAATGACAACTGAAATA
>SEYY01003495.1:10000-12500 GCA_009176605.1 Armadillidium nasatum
CCCCAACTTAAAGGTTTAGGTGAAGGACTTCCTGACTTGTTCCAAAAGGATGGCGCCTCTGCCCTTTTTGTCAAGGTCGTAAGAGATTGGCTAAATGACAATTTTCCTAACGTGATTGGAAGATGTAGTAGTGTGAAGTGGTCTGCCCGGTCATCTGACCTTACTTCCCTTGACTTTTTTTTCTTGGGAATTCTAAAGGAGAAAGCGTACTCAATCAAAATCACATATAAAACACACTTGATAGAACGCATAAAGAGTGAATGTGCTCAAATAGACGGCAATGTGAATTTATTACATCGGGTTCACGTGAATTTTGCAAAGGGCATCAACCTGTGCATCGCAAATGATGGAAATAATATTGAAGACGTTATTGAATATCCCAAATGAATAAAATGTTTTTAATAAATATATTTGGAAACGTTTCCTTATTCCCTATGTGTCCAGACTTTACGAATTTCTTTAAGATATTTTAAAAGTATGAACTACTAATAAGTTTTCTTTCTTCTAAAGACACAATCCGACCTTACAAAAATTTTTAAAATTGTAAGAAAATAAAGTTCATGAGAGCAAGATTTAATATTCTTAAAAGTTACCAGAGAATATCCCTTTTAATTAATTAATTAAGTTAGTAAATTAATCAATTACCATTTGCCGTGATGTGCTTGAGGACACCAGTTTGGTCTCATGTGGACATTAGGTATGTACTACCTAGATAAGTTCTTTTCCTCCTAATAGGGTAATGACCGTGAAAAATGAACTGGAAAAAGAACTTTTATAGTTCTTTTTAAAGTTATCACATTAATTAATATTTATTGAGTTTTTTTTCTTTTACCACAAGTCACAGGCTGAGCCCTTTTTATAGGATTAATTCTTAATAGCTTAAGAATTAGAGCTCTAAGCCTTATATAAAATATAATACTTGGATAAAGGTTTCTCTGAGTCAGATTGCATTTAAAAAAAATGTAGAAATAAAAAGGAATTAACATAAAAAAAAGCATGATAAATTTCTGCAAAATTTCCACTTAATAATTTTGATGATTGTCTTTCCTTACATAAATTTGTTGCAATTAATAATTAAATTTTCACAATTGCACATCATAATTAAGAAAACAAAAATAAACTGTTTATTTATCTTTTGTCATTGTTTATTTAGCTATTCCTTATATATATATATATATATATATATATATATATATATATATATATATATATATATATATATATATATATATATATATATATATATATATATATATATATATATATATATAGCAAACCTAAAATATCTTGTTGAGGAAGCCAAGGATGGAGCTTGACATTTGGAGGCAAATTTTCAATATTTTTTGCATTCCATTTCCAAAGAACTTTTTGTTTCAGAGAACGAAAAACTTTAAGTATTGCCTCAAGATGTCTAAAATGTTAAGAAGTGATTTAAGAACAAAATTGAATTATCTCTACAAAATTTTACATATATATATATATATATATATATATATATATATATATATATATATATATATATATATATATATATATATATATATATATATATATATATATATATATATATATATATATATATATACTATATATATATATATATACCTCGAGCATTTTTTTTCTGTGTTTCATGCAAGAAGAATGAGGAATCCATTTCTTGAAGGCAGTCTTTAAGTAGTGATTATTTAAGTTGAGTTGGACGCTTTTTAATTTGAATGGAATTATGAAGGGTGGAATCGTCACCATAAGAGTGGATAGATGATGAAGTGAGATAGAAAGAGAGAGAGAGAGAGAGAGAGAGAGAGAGAGAGAGAGAGAGAGAGAGAGAGAGAGAGAGAGATAGAAGAGATAGAGAGAGAGATAGAGAGAGATAGAGAGAGAGAGAGAGAGAGAGAGAGAGAGAGAGAGAGAGAGAGAGATAGAAAGAGATAGAGAGAGAGAGAGATAGAGAGAGATAGAAAGAGAGAGAGAGAGAGAGAGAGAGAGATAGAAAGAGAGAGAGAGCAAAAAAAATTTTGACAAAAAATAATGTTGGTCATAAAAGAGTTGTAAGGATGAAGAAGGAAGGATAACTCTAGAATCGTCTAAACTGTAATCAAAGGCAAAGGTTTGAGCTAAAATTTCAGCTTTAGGAAAGTAAAAAGAGGAGTTGTGCTGTCAGAAGATACTAAAATAGAGAAAAAAATTAAGAATCAATGTTATTTTTTGTTGCAATATTAAAAAAAAAAAATGTGAGGAAGAGGAACAAGAGAGATTATTACTTTTTCTGAGGATTTTATTTTCAGTTTCACTGTGAATAGTTTTTATACGATTTCGGAGTGAAATATAAGTTACTTGAGTATCTTCAGTTTGAAGAATATCACGACAAAAAAGCAACGATAAAAGAAGGTTTCTAAGTTTTTTCCTTTAGGGAAGGAATATGAAATAATAATACATCCTATATGAGGGAGGAAATCCACTAGATTCTACGTTCTGACCACTCTGGAGGATCTCTCCTACA
>SEYY01003495.1:22500-25000 GCA_009176605.1 Armadillidium nasatum
ACTCAAGGAAGATGAGATGAAAACTTGAATGTTGTATCTTGGCTAATATAGATGCTGTTACGGTGAAAATATTATTACATTTTTAAAGTGCTTTCAATATTCCCTTCTAGGTATTTTTTTTAATGTAGTTAATATTTTGAAACGTATCATCCGCATTTGAATAGGATTTATAATACCTTTACTATATGATCTTGATATAGATACCACTTTTCTTAGTGATTTTAGTAATGGAATAACATTTCCAAATGAATGCTTGGTATGTCTTAGTCTTTTAACTATTCTTTTCCTATTTGACTTTAGGGTTTCAATAATATTATAAATTAGGATCTAATCATGAGTTTGAGGAACATCTATAGATGAGAGATTATGTGATAAATATTACATATGTATTGTTGAGATCAAATTTTGAAAAGTAAAACAGAAAAAAGCACAAAAGCTATTGGGGAAGAATAAGCAAATGCGTATCTTGAATATTTGCAAATTTTTTCTAATATTCTTATTTATTTTTTCCATGTTTTAAATCTGTCCACAATTCCAACACTATAGATATTAAAAATATTGTTTTGTATACTACTAATTTAAAATTTAGAAATTCTTTTCTGTTCTTAGAAATTCTCTCTTATCATTCTTCATTTAAAACTTGGAAATTCGAAGAGAGGAAACAATTCACTTCTCAAGAATGCTTAAAAAAAATTCCTTTTTTGAACTTCTTTACTTTATTTTTTTTTTTTTTATTTTATATTATTATATATATATATATATATATATATATATATATATATATATATAATATATATATATATATATATATATATAATATATATATATATATATATATATATATATATATATATATATATATATATATATATATATATAATATATATATATATAATATATATATATATACTCTATTATATAATATATTATATATATATATATATATATATATATATATATATATATATATATATATATATATATATATATATTATATATATATATATATATATATATATATATATATATATATATATATATATATATATATATATATATATATATATATATATATATATATATATATATATATATATATATATATATATATATATATATATATATATATATATATATATATATATATATATATATATATATATATATATATATATATATATATATATATATATATATATATATATATATATATATATATATATATATATATATATATATATATATATATATATATATATATATATATATAAATTTTTATTTTATTGAAATATTTATTACAATTTATTATTTTTAATATTTACAAACTTTTAAGTATGAAATACAATTCAGATTATTCAGTTTTCACTTTAAAGAATTTTGATGTTAAATATTTAAATATTTTTTTAAATATTAAGTAAGTTACTGTGAGTGTTACAAGTATGATAGAGACAATTGAGATCCACACGTCAATATTGTACATCTCTGTCCTGTAAAAAGGGTTAAAAAGGAAAGATTAAATGGTAATTGTAAAGTAATAGTAATAATAATAATTATTTTTAATATTTTTTAAATTATAGAGATGAATTTAAATAATATTAATATATACTCAGTATATTTTTATTTCATTCAACAGAAAATTATGACACTATATTTTATAAAAAAGGAAATGAATATCAATTTCATTTTCAAATTATTTATGTTACAAATTATCTGTGTTTATTCTTCTCATTGAAAAGTTTACACGAACTGAGGGATTCGAACCCTGACCAGTTAGATGGTAAGACAGAGTGTTACCTCCGTGGTTTTAATATCTGTTCGCTAACTTCATGTGTAAATATTATTATTTAAAGTTTCAGAGAAATTCTTTGAAATTTACTTAATTAATGAAGAAATTGAAAATAATTAAAAGTTGAATTACATCACAAGTATGTTTTGAAACAGAAAAATAAAAATATCTATTAATAAAACTATAATTGGAATAAAATTGTCATATATTTACCAGGACATAGTTGCAAGAGGGCTTCGGAGATGCTCTGCTCCATTATGCCTAATTACATACTCAGTCCAGTAGACAACTTCTTTTGAAGGAGTGAAAGGCCAATCTTGCATCAGGGAAGACCGTTTTCGTACCTCTTCAATAATGCTGTGGATTTTTTATGGTTAAAATTAATTTTAATATAATCCCATTAAAGGATAAATCCACAAATAAACTTTGGTTAAAGGTATCACATGCAATCAATTATTATTAGTATGATGATTATTCAACCAACATTCTAGCTATAGTTTTTCAATTTTGGTGTTTTAATGTCTTTTTTTTATTTTATTTTTTTACCTTTTTTGATAGTTTCTTAGTTTATAAGTAATTTTGAGAGCTTCACGAATTCTTAATTAGGATTTAAAGTAAATATGATGGAACTAAAAAGTTTTTTTAAAAAGTAAAAGTGACTTACCTTTCATTTCTCATTGCGTCTGCAATTGCTGAACGCAGTGATTGCTCAGA
>SEYY01003495.1:32500-35000 GCA_009176605.1 Armadillidium nasatum
TATATATATATATATATATATATATATATATATATATATATATATATATATATATATATATATATATATATATATATATATATATATATATATATATATATATATATATATATATATATATATATATATATATATATATATATATATAGAATATTCTAGGTAAGCCTGCTGAACACTTTATTACACCGGCAAGAACGACGGTACCTAACAGAGATGGACGGCCTAGAATCTTTTGATTTTGTGAATGCAGACACTCTGTCAAGAAATTTGTTAATTAAACGAGATTTTGTAGATTTATTTGAACTTTAGATTGAGGGAACTTAAATTAAAATTCCTTCGTCACAAATTTGTAAAATTTGAACATACAAAATATTATTAATAAACACATTGTAATTTTGGAAACTGACATTGTTAACCCAAACGCTGAACATTTCCGTGCTAATGGTACGTAACCTTTCTTTCTACTACTACAACCTGTTGACTTTGAGAATAGTGTTATCACTTGAAAAATATTAATGCAGAAAATGTGTCTACATCTAAGATCTATTATCTTCTCTTTCAGCTTGAATCCTTCATGAAGCACCCGTTATATATAATTATGAAGAATTTCTAACTTTAATCTTACTTCTTTATTTCTCATTGCTCTTGACGTTCAAAGAAAGGATCTGAGCAGTTTATTATAACTCTGCAAATCTTAATATACTTTAGGGTTTAGAATTAGACTTTCTCATTCCCTCTTAAAATCTTAAATGAAGAATTTTTTTATGAAAGAGAAAATCGAACACTTAACCATTATAAAAAGTGCATAATCATTTTATGATTAAACTTGAAAAAAAAGATTGATGTGATCGTATGAGGAAACTACCATTAAGTTTTCTTCTTAATCTACATTTATGCAATTATTAAGGCTACCTGTAAGTGAGCGGATATTACCTTTAATCAGTAATTAAATTTTATGCTTCCTCCTTGAATTAACTGTAAAAAAAAAAGGTAATTAAATTTAAAACAAAGATTATATAATTTCAGTTTATTTTCTGCTTTATAAATATTAGTTTAAACACAAACAAACAATTAAATATGATTAGTTATTATATACAAAGATAATTGTGAAAATGTACTAACAAAATGCTTTTCCATTTAATATCTATTCAAGACTCTCTTTCAGAAATCAAACGGTATATTCAGCATAATCATCACTTATATTAGTCGTAGTTTGTTCTTTCTAAAAGTTACTTCTTGTTATCAAATGTTTCTTTCATTTGAAAAACATTACGTATTGAAATTGTAATCATTTCATTGCTAAGTGCAGAATCCCATCCATCTGGATTATGAATAACGATAAGGGTTGTTATTTTTACGATAACTAACCATATTATGACAACCAACAAAATCCCACTTAGAAAAAAAAAGAAATAAACGTAATTAACTATTACGTCACTGTAATCGCTCTTTTTAATAGAGATGTATTTAATTCTGTTTGTAAAAATTTATATAATGGTGGTAATTAGTTAAAGAAAATCAAGTGTGTTAATTGAGGATCTTCTGATTCAAGAAAAAAAAATGGAAAATATTTCAAAGAAAATATTTGCTGTTATGTCCGTGAGTTCAGTAATGATTTTTCTGTTTTAAAACATATTCTCTTTACATATTTTACTATGTAAATAGTTTGTAATGAATATATAAAACACGAAATGAATCATGATATATGAGTTATGTGATCTTGCTTTGTCTTCAAATATGTGGTAGATATGTGAAATTATTATTTTGATTTTAAAGTCGATGTATATCTTAAGAATGACCTTATTTGAAAATAAATGAAATTTGTTTTGTTAAAAATAAAAATAAAAATTAACAAAAATTGTCGAAAAATCTGTGAAAATTAGTTAAAAACTACTAAAAATGTGTTAAGGAGAAAAAAAGATGTGAAACAGGAAAATTATTTTAAAGTGCGAGGAAGTTGTTGAAATAACTTAAAACTGTACAGAATAAAATTGTAGTGAAAGAAAAGAAATGTTAAAGTAGTGAGTTGTTAATAAGTTGGGAGAAAATAATAAAAAAATGGTGTGGAAAATTCCAAATATTTAGAAAAGCACTAAAATGGTTGAAGAGTCACTAGAAAATAGCTGAAATAAAGTTAAAAAATATTCGAAATATTTACAAAAAGTGTTAAAATTAATGAAAACTCACTAAAAGAGATGAAAATAGTGAAAAAGTACTTGGAGAGTATCACAAAAAAGATTTAGAGAACTCTTCAGTATTGCATGTCACATCTGATTCCATTGTTAGCAGCCGTAACTTAGTTGCAATGCGTCAAAAAACTGACGTCGGAACTTTCATAACATCATAGTGTTAAAGATTATAAGAAAGATACATTAAAAGAAAAGTGTTGAAGGGGTGCTGGCAATGGGGGCTATAAGGCACCCGCGATGCAGGGGTGACTCGGATCTTTGGGAGCCTCGACGGAGACCCTTGTGCGAGTGTAAAAAAAATACTTAGAGAT
>SEYY01003495.1:40000-42500 GCA_009176605.1 Armadillidium nasatum
ATTTCATAATATTATGATGAAAAATCTAATTTTTGCGAAATATTTTTCCCGTTTTTCGCTGTGAACTTTTATAAATAATAAAATGTTTAAGAAATATTTACCATGACATTGTTACAAGAGGACTTTTGAGATTACTTGCTCCTTTATGTCTAACCACATATTCGACCCAGTATACCACTTCCTTGGAAGGAGTAAAAGGCCAATCTCTCATCAATAGAGAGCGCTTTTGAACTTCTTGCTTAATGCTGTGATAAATAGATAAAAATAAATATTATTATATAGCTTGAATTTTTACAAAGTCGGTTGTGTTAGATTTATTTCCGTAATATTATATATTATATAGCTTGAATTTTAATAAAGTCTGTGGGGTTAAATTTATGACGGGAATATTATATATTATATTCTGTTTTCTCTTTATTTTTTCTTTATTTATAACATTTTTAAAAAGTGTTTTCGTAACAGGTTTCGCAACTAAAATCCGAAGACATGATTATAAACCTACGTCACATTTTCCATCGTATCTAGAATGGCTGAGCGAAAAGTTTGTTCAGTAAGTTCTGCCCATTTAAGTTCATTTCCCCAATTTTCTGCTATCACTTCAGCGATATTAGCCATTTGATCTCCAAACACTGGCATCCCTAAAACGGGGACACCAAAGTATGAGGCTTCGCGAAGGCTGGAGAGACCCCCATGAGTGATGAATAATCGTATTTTTGGATGAGCTGAGGAATAAATTTATTTAAATGTTTTAAATTTTTCAGATATTCTAAATTTTTATTAATTTAATAATTATTTTTATTTCGACCTTATTGGCCTCTTATTAGGCGTTTTATCTTTACGTAAAAATTAATATAATATTGTTATTTATTATATATATAATTTATCCATTGAATATATATTAAACTAATTATTCAATACTGATTTTTGAAATTAGATTATGTTAAATGATCCTCAAACTAAACATGACCATAAGTGAACTAAATAGGAAAGATTGGGCAATGCCAATGGGTAAAGAATAAGTTTTCCTAATATTAGAGAAACTTTCTTTTCTTGATACAATATACAATACTGAGTAACTCTCTCATTATATACATTATTTTTTATATATATATATATATATATATATATATATATATATATATATATATATATATATATATATATATATATATATATATATATATTATATATATTATATAATAATATATAATATAATAATATAATAATAATAATAATAATAATAATAATAATAATAATAATAATAATAATTAATAATAATAATTAATAATAATAATAATAATAATAATAATAATAATAATAATAATAATAATAATAATAATAATAATAAAAAGAAGAAGAAGAAGAAGAAGAAGAAGAAGAAGAAGAAGAAGAAGAAGAAAGAAGAAGAAGAAGAAAAGAAAAAGAAAAAGAAGAAAAAGAAAAAGAAAAAAAAGAAAAAAATGAAGAAGAAGAAGAAGAAGAAGAAGAAGAAGAAGAAGAAGAAGAAGAAGAAGAAGAAGAAGAAGAAGAAGAAGAAGAAGAAGAAGATGATTTTTTTTTTTTTTTTTTTTTTTTTTTTTATTTTTTTTTAATAAATTAAATGAAATAGTAATAATAAATTAAATAGAATTTACCTAAAACATCTTGTTGAGGAAGCCACGAAATTAATTTGACATTTTGTGGTAAATTCTCAATACGTTTGAAATCCCATTTCCAAATAATTCTTTGTTTTAGAGATTGAAAAACGCTTAAAATTGCTTCAAGTTGCCTGTAGAGACAAAACAATTTTTCTTTTTAATAGTTTTAGTGAGAAAAGAAAGGTTAGTATGTGAATGGATCAGTGCGGTGCGGTGCTGTGCGGCAAATAATTTCACAGTTCTAATAGAGTGTGGTTGTTGAAAAAAGGTACGATGCGGTAAAGGTGCACCCTCCAAATGCAGCATGGTGTGGTACTGGTGGACAACCTTCAAGTGTAATGTGGTACTTAACCAACTATAGAGTTAATCAATCATTAATGCATCAAATGATGAAAGAAATACAAAGATCTTACTCGTTAGTCATGTCTTGAGGTTCAACAGCAGTTCCCAACGAAAATAATATAAATCCGGATTCATCGGATTCATCGCACCACTTTTTCAAATCCTATAAGAAGAGAAAAAATTTCATAAACATTTAATTTTTATCTACAAAAGAATATACTGTATATATATATATATATATATATATATATATATATATATATATATATATATATATATATATATAATATATATATATATATATATATATATATATATATATATATATATATTTTGTTGGGTACAAACCTGAGGAAGAGGCTTCGGTTCCTCAATGTGAATTCCTCCCACGTAAATAACATTCGGTAGACTTGCTTTAATTGGTCTCTCTAGGGCTTTAACACTAATAATAACAATTATAATAATAATAATAATAATAATAATGAGGATGAAAGAATAATAATAAAATAATAATAATAATA
>SEYY01003495.1:50000-52500 GCA_009176605.1 Armadillidium nasatum
TAGAGTAAGCTTTCCCAAATTGTGATTTTAATTTTATCACAAAGCATGAAAACTATCTACACCGTATTTTACGACAGCGATATTTAAGGACTGGATTATTTCTAACTCAGCATTTTCTTTAATTAAAGAAATTTAGAAGTTGATATTTATTTACTTTATAGCTTGCAATCTTTCCTTCATTTATCTTACAAAAATAGCGAACATATATATAATTAAATTTTCTTTCAAGGAAACTGATCAGTGTTGTTAGTCGAGTCCAAATTTGAAACAGAAATTAATTTGTAAATCTTATGAAATATTTAGAAAATGGTTTCAACATTATTTTCATTATTAGGAGATATCTTAGGTAAACTACTTCTTTTCTAGAAAAGAAGGTTTCACAGTTGTTGTAGTATCACAGAGGTGATAAACAAAAGTTGGAGCAGAAGCATTACATTTGTATTATAAGGTGGAAACATAAATTCAAAAATAAATAATTTCCTTACTCAAATTTTTCCTTTTTTCAGATAACTTTCGTTGGACCTTTTAATTTCAACTTCAACAATGAAAATGTAACCGAAATTACCGTAGCTGAAAACTTTTATGACAAGTATTTTGGGGATGCATTTGACAGGAGTATTGTGAAGGATTTGCAATTTTCCATTCAAGATCTTCCAGAGGAATGTCCAAAAATGTTGGAGGACTCTAATGTTATTGAAGTTTTGAAAGAAAAATATGATTATATTATTTTAAGCATGTTCTATACAGAATGTTTTTGGGATTATATCTATAAGAATAAGGTTATTATCTTTCAACTTTTATTAATGCCATTCTGTCATGTCAATAATATATATATATATATATATATATATATATATATATATATATATATATATATATATATATATATATATATATATATATATATATATATATATATATATATATATATATATATATATATATATATATATATATATATATATATATATATATATATATATATATATATATATATATATATATATATATATATATATATATATATATATATATATATAGAGAGAGAGAGAGAGAGAGAGAGAGAGAGAGAGAGAGAGAGAGAAAAGATAGAAAGAGAGAAAGAGAGAGAAAGTAAAAGTTACAACTTCGCTTTTAATTGAAATTTGAAATACTTTGATTTATTTATTGATAAATTTGTTTAATATTAATAACCTTATTTAGAATCAATATCTTCTACCAGGTTCCTGCAATTTACATAAGCCCTAATGAAATGGTTCCTCCCCACTCAGGGAGAATTGGTGCCCCAGAATTTGCATCGGTCTATCCTCATAAATTTTTACCATTATCTTACCCTCTGACATTCAAGGGGAGGGTTTTGTCCTCTTTGGGCAATCTTTATATGTATGTCATGATAGAAATTGTCTCTGGAAGGTAAAAAGATTGTTCAGCATTTTATTTTTATTGCTTATTTAATGGTTTTACATTGAACAAAAAAAATATTTTCAGATCTTATTTTGTTTAAGTATTAGTTTAAATGAAAAAAAATTGAAGGTATTAATAAAAATTACTCATTTTTTCGACAATTTAAGAAAGAGCAAACTCAGCACATTTTGCATTCGATAATTTTCAAACGGAATTTTTTTTGGCGATTTCCAAACCTTAAACCGAAAATTTTGTTACTTGTTAAGATTAAATTTTTGGAAATTATTTTTGTTATGACAATAAAAATAAAAATAAAAAATAATAAAATTTTCATTATTAAATGACTATTATTATATTAAATTAAATTATTATTATTATTATTATATATATATATATATATATATATATATATATATATATATATATATATATATATATATATATATATATATATATATATATATATATATATATATATATATATATATATATATATATATATATATATATATATATATATATATATATATATATATATATATATACTGCAGAATTGAAAAGATATGCCGAGAGAGTGGAATTTGGTCTACAGATACTCCTCCTGCCTCTGAATTAGGAAAGCATATAAGTTTATCTATTGTAAATAGGTATGAATTGTATTTTTTTAAACTCTCTTATTACTTCAATAGCATTAAAATTTTTAGTAAATTATAATAATTTAAGTATAATACACATACACAAAATAAAATTCCAGTTTAGCTTTAAATTCAAGAAAGTTGCAGGAGAAGAGATTTGAAATTATCCTATGAAAACATTCCATCCACCCTATTGTATTTCGAGTAAAGACATAAGACTCCCGGGAAGAGATGGAAGATATTCAAAAAGCTGCATTGTTTGTTTTTGAAATGTTGGAGGTTTAAGCTTTCAGTCTTATCAACAATTATTATTATTATTATTATTATTATTATTACATTGGATTCGTTTCTTTTTTTGAATATGCATGTCGTCTATCTCTTCTAGTGAGGATGCGATTCGTTTTATAAATGTCACAATTTCCTTGTCAACTCTTTTCCCCTAGACTAACACTTTATTTTCA
>SEYY01003495.1:55000-57500 GCA_009176605.1 Armadillidium nasatum
ATATTTTCTTTATTTATTTATTTATTTATTCTTCGGGCCTTTAGAATTTTTTATTCAAATATAATTTCTTGTGAATTACTTTTGAATTGAGCAAAGTATTATTAGCTTTAAATTTAGTTTAATAATTAGATTAAATTTTAATCGAAATAGTCTCATATTTTAGATAAACATTTATTCTATTAACTATTTTACTGAGAGTAATAACTACTCTTAAAACCCGCCGAACATTAGCGATTTTTGCTGTTTGAAACTTGTCCGGTATTTCAGAAACAGGAAAAAAAAGAATCTTTTTTAAAATTATTTGTAAATACTTATTTAAACTAAAAATTGTAAAAAATAAAAAAAAAATTAAAATTAAAATTAAAATAAAAATCTCGATGAAAAAATTTTTGTGACTTCTGAAATTAAAAAAATAAATTCCAAATTTGTGCAATTTCTGATAAACCGAACATAAATGGGAGGAGTTTCGTAAAATATGTAGTTAATGTGAGACCTCTCTTCATGTTGTCTCATAACAACATCAACTGTTATTATTATTTTTATTTCTAAAATGTTTTGTGCAAAAGGCATTTAAAGTTTAGCCTTTAATTAAAGGGTAAACTTTGAGGGTAGGTTACATGGACCAACAACGTTTATTTTCACCTTTAAAAAATAATTTAAACTTGAAATTTTATCAAGTTTTTTTATTCTGATATTATTTTATTTTCAATATTACTGATGCTACTGCTACTATCATTATTACTAATACAAATAATAAGCATGATATTGAAACTACCACAACTTCTACTCACTTTAACAAAGCTAACAACAACAACAACAACAACAATTACTACTACTAATAACAATAATGATAATAATAATAATAATATATAAAATAATGAAAATAATAATAATAATAATAATAATAATAATAATAATAATAATAATAATAATAATAATAATAATAATAATAATAATAATAATAATAATAATAATAATAAATAAATTACTTATCAGGACGCTTGACATTTTTCTTAAAGTTTTTCGAAAGCTTGAACAAAGGATCATATGTTCATGGGATTCAAAAGGAATCGAAAATATACCTTCAAATGTCATGCTCAGGCCTTACCTTCCCCAGCAGGATATTTTAGGTATAATATAATCATGTTGCTAATGGTAATAAAATAACAACTTTTATCATTAATATTTTAATTTTTTTATCATTATTACTAGTAAAATCTAAAGAACATTATGCTATAATTAATAATTAATAATAATAATAATTAAAAATAATATTTAATAATTTTAGCTCATCCAAAAATACGTCTGTATATTACTCATGGAGGAATGCTTAGTATACAGGAAGCTACGTACTATGGAGTTCCAATTGTTGGTATTCCATTTATCGCAGACCAAAAAGGAAATATCGAAGACACAGTGTTTCAAGGATGGGGAAGAATTGTCAGTTGGAAAGACTTGACAGAACAAAAATTTAGTTCTGCTATTCAGGAAGTGTTAACTAATGAAACGTAAGTATAAAAACATAAGTTTTTTACTCAGTGATGCGGCTGCTTCAGAAGGTTTCGTAAACCACCCACGTCAGCAGTTGAGTAATGAAACATCACTCCCTCTTTCCTCTTTTTAATCTATCATGAACAAGAACACAATTTCACAGGATAATAATAATAATAATAATAATAATAATAATAATAATAATAATAATAATAATAATAATAATAATAATAATAATAATAATAATAATAATAATAATAATAATAATAATAATAATAATAATAATAATAATAATAATAATAATAATAATTAATAATTAATAATATATTATTATTATTATATTAGTTTTTATTATTATTATTATTATTATTATTAATTATTATTATTATTATTATTATCATTATTATTACTATTGATTTTGTTCCACAGCCAAGATTCTTTAAGATCTATATCTTAAGATCTATTCCATGAATCTTGTTCTATTGGTTCTGTTGCAGCAATTTTCCCATTCGCTGCAGTCAAAATTAAAGATAAAAATTTATCTTTAATTTTCTGTGCCGCAATTTTGAATGGTCATGTGATGTAAACACATATGGAGGAGTGAGGTCAAGGCCTTCTCTTAGAATAAATACCTTTTGTAAATAATCTTACGTCAAATTAATTTGTATATAAATTGTATGATTAATTATTTTAACTTTTTTTAGGATCATTAATTCATTTTAAATGAAGCAAATTAATAATTTTCAATTATTCGGAATTTCAATTGTTCCAATGTTTTTTTTAATCATAGTTAACGCTAAAGTCTTTTGAAAATTTTTGTTTAAAACACGTTATCTTATTTTCCCAATTAATTATGGCCTTCCCGATTTTGGCTAAATTAATTAATTGATTGATTAAATTATATATATATATATATATATATATATATATATATATATATATATATATATATATATATATATATATATATATATATATATATATATATATATATATAGGTTTGCATAAT
>SEYY01003495.1:65000-70000 GCA_009176605.1 Armadillidium nasatum
TAAAAGAGTTTATGACTTGGTGACCCCAGAGGGTCAATCGTCACAAACAAATAATTTTTTTCTCCTCCAGTAAAACAAATTAAAACATAATATAAAAATATGTCAAACTTCTTTTTACTATCATCTTCATTGCCTATAATTTCAGGACAGCGTTTTTACTATATATATATATATATATATATATATATATATATATATATATATATATATATATATATATATATATATATATATATATATATATATATATATATATATATGAGCTAAAATATTAGCTACACCAAAGGTAAAAATATGTCCAAATAGCTCTAAATTTAATTTAAAAATAAAAATAAAAAAGTAAAAGTTAAAAATATGATGAAATTGAACATGTCAAAGTAACTATTACTTAATTAATAATTATTAAAAAATTATTCATGTGACGAAGGTTTTCAAAGACGGTCACGTGACTATCTTCATGTTAATATATATATATATATATATATATATATATATATATATATATATATATATATATATATATATATATATATATAATATATATATATATATATTATATATATATATATATATTATGTAAACTATTTTATCTGCATCTTTACGATAAGATATAATATTTACCATAAAAGTATTATGAAATATTTGGGTAGTAAATTTCATTCAGTTCCATCGTAGTATAAGCTTATACTATGGTTCCATTTAAGGGTTGGATATAGATATATATATATATATATATATATATATATTATATATATATATATATATATATATATATATATATATATATATATATATATATATATATATATATATATATATATATATATATATATATATATATATATATATATATATATATATATATATATATATATATATATATATAATATATATTATATATATATATATATATATATATATATATAATATATATATATATATATATATATATATATATATAATATATTATGAAATATATGTTGACAATATCATGGTTGTTATGGTTGCTGTTATTTACCGTGAATATATGTTGGGCCTACAAAGGTCTCTATATTATGAATCACGGAACGAGAAGTCACTTAAGTTTCCACAAAGCCATTCTGGAGACCTTATCTGAGATTGGACATAAGGTAAGGGAGAAGCATTATATATATATATATATATATATATATATATATATATTATATATATATATATATATATATATATATATATATATATATATATATATATATATATATATATATATATATATATATATATATATATATATATATATATATATATATATATATATATATATATATATATATATATATATATATATATATATATATATATATATATACTATTATATATATATATATATATATATATATATATATATATATTATATATATATATATATATATATATATATATATATATATATATATATATATATATATATATATATAGTAGATAGCAATGGGTGAACGTGGAATGGAAAAAAAACTATAGTAGGAAAATAAAATATTCCTTCATCATTAAATAGTTTTACTTCAAATATAAAATAATAATCGTTAACCTCAAAAATTAATAAACTATCTAGGGATGAATTAAGAAATTTAATGATTAAAAAGATTTTATAATTTCAATTACATTGTCTATTTTTCTAAAAGTTTACTGTGACAATAAATCTTTTTTCATATTTTTCAGATTACATTTGTCACTCCTTATAATACTAAATATAACATAAAAAACGTGACCGAAATTTTACTCAAAGAAAACTGGACTGATAAACTTTTGGGTAACCCTTTTAATAATAGTAATGGTTTATCTATGGTGTGGAATTTTTTTGAATATGGACCAAAATCTTGCACAGGACCTCTGGGAGATCCTGCAATGCTGAAAGCACTTGAAGAAGATTATGATTACGTTTTGATATCGATTTTTCTTTCAGAATGTTTCTTGACTGTTCCCTACGTTAAAAAGGTTTGTTATTGATTATGCAATTATTATTATTATTATTATTATTATTATTATTATTATATTATTATTATTATTATTATTATTATTATTATTATTATAATTAAAATACCTGAATGTAGTTTTACAGTGATAGTTCACGATGAAGCTGTGGTATCTTTCCTGCCGTTCTTTAGATGTACTTCTGAGATTGGCAAATCCATGGTAAATTGCTTCGTTCTTGTCTTTCCACTTTAACCTTTTGTCTTTAATCTCAACAAAATAACTATAATATATTCTTCCTATTTCTTTAACCTCTTTCTATTCAATGTTTCCTAATAAAATGAGATTTATATATCTTATTTTTTTCTATTTTTATCTCCGATGGTAGGTATAATTTTCGTATACTGATAATCTTTCTCTTCTTTCTGCTTATTGGTCCTCCGCTCTCCTGCATTTCTGAGTCATTTGCTTCGACGTTAAACATATCGAAAATCTTCAGGAGTGTCTGGCACAAAACTTTGATTTTTGAACTGTCTTCTTTCGGCATCAATCCTTTTCTCAATAACATTTCTCTCTGACTTCCTTTCCTGTTGTTCTATTGCAATAAATATAGACAGCCATCGTTCAAATTTTAAATCCATTAAAACTGGATATAATATATATATATATATATATATATATATATATATATATATATATATTATATATATATATATATATATATATATATATATATATATATATATATATATATATATATATATATATATATATATATATATATATATTATATATATATATATATATATATATATATTACGTTCAGATTCCATTTATTTACGTCTTCCAAAATATAATAGTACCTCCTTATAGTGAAAGGACAGGAAGCGTTGACTTTGGTTCAATTTCGCCAACTCGGTTGAACGGAATGAGTTTCCCGTTTTCTTTCTGGGGAAGAGTTTATTACGTCTCTGTCAACATTATCTTTAGGATTTTGACAAATCATCTGATTACTTTGTAAGTACAAAATATATATATATATATATATATATATATATATATATATATATATATATATATATATATATATATATATATATATATATATATATATATATATATATATATATATATATATATATATATATATAGAGAGAGAGAGAGAGAGAGAGAGAGAGAGAGAGAGAGCTAGAGAAAGAGAGAGAGAGAAAAAGAAATAAAGAGAACATGTAATAAGGAGAAAGTGATGGAGAGAAAAAGAGACTGAAAGTGAAAAAGAAATAAAGAGATAAAGTGCTAGAGAAATAGAGAGAAAAATAGAGAAAGAGTGTGAGAGATAAAGAGAACAAATTTTAAAGCTCTCTTTCTCTATTTCTGAACCAGAGTATATATTTCAAGCAAGAAAGTTGCTTGTGTACGGCGGAGATTGAGGAGGATAAACTTGGACTTTATAAATAGTTTTTCATCCAAGTTGGTGAAAAACAAAATTTTGATTATTCACAATTGATATTTAGGGAGGAAAATTAAAGATTTTTGGATATTTTGCAATGTTTATTTGAATACTATAATCCTAATAGTTTTTTTTTTTTTTTTTTTTTGTTACAAATTTGGAGTTACGAAATTAGAGGTTAGGAAGCTTTGAATTAAAAAATTTTGAATTGGGAAACTTGGGATAAGAAAATTTGAAATTAGTAAATTTAGAATTATGAAATTTTGAGTTAGAGAAATTGAA
Organism: Armadillidium nasatum; assembly: GCA_009176605.1. Taxonomy (NCBI): domain Eukaryota; kingdom Metazoa; phylum Arthropoda; class Malacostraca; order Isopoda; family Armadillidiidae; genus Armadillidium; species Armadillidium nasatum. Next base: position 68,683 of record SEYY01003495.1, read on the forward strand.
ATGAATCTCTCCATCTGTAGAGGATTTATTTCTCAAGTTTATTTAAACATCAGAGGATTTTATCTCACTAATTTTACTTGGAATTCTCTAAAGAAAAAGATCTGAATCAAAAGATGAAAATTTAACCACAAATGCTTGTAGTATTAATATTAGTAGCATTAGTAATAGCAGTACTAGTAGTAGTAGTAAAATGGATAACCAGGTACCCTGCCAGTAACTTTTATTTCTGTTGAAAAAGTCGATTTATTTAGTGTAAAATCATACATACATACATTCAAGGATCATATTGCACTCTCTTTTAAAAATTAGGGTTCATTTCACCTTTGCATATATATATATATATATATATATATATATATATATATATATATATATATATATATATATATATATATATATATATATATATATATATATATATATATATATATATATATATATATATATATATTCAGAACTTATATGCAAGCTAAGGAGGAAAATCTTTGGCCTCCTGAAGTTCCAGATATATTTGAACTTTTAAAGCAGCCTGCTTTTGCTATCATCAACAGGTAATTTTCAACAGCTGATATATATATATATATATATTATATATATATATATATATATATATATTATATATATATATATATATATATATATATATATATATATATATATATATATATATATATATATATATATATATATATATATATATATATATATATATATATATATATATATATATATATATATATATATATATATATATATATATATATATATATATATATATATATATATATATAGTGTTCGTGCTTTGGAATACCCGACAAGACCGATGTCCCCGAGTGTCGTTTATGTTGGAGGAATTCACATAAAAGAACCTCAGCCCCTTCCACAGGTAAACCTACCACGTCTTTAATCTATAATTAATTTATAAAGCTATATAAATCATAACTCATTTTATATAATAATAGGAGTTGGCGGACTGGCTAGATGGGTCCGGGGAAGAGGGCTTCATCTTTTTCTCTTTGGGAACAGTTATCAAAGCAGAACATTTAAAGCAGGAGTAAGTAAGCATAAAATTCATTCTGTCCTGACTTCTTTAATAAACCTTCATACCCTTCCGTGGGAGATAGGAAATTTCTTCTACCACATGTTTTTGTATGGTTTTAATATATTTTCTACAACACGTTTTCTTCTACTACTCAGATCATTCTACTTGCATACCTGTACATTTAAAATCACAGAGTATCGAGGAATATTGGCTCTTGATACAAATTATGGTTTCTAAGGACTGTTTCTGGTGTATGTGTGTGTGCATGCAAGCACT
>SEYY01003495.1:95000-97817 GCA_009176605.1 Armadillidium nasatum
ATAATAATAATAATAATAATAATAATAATAATAATAATAAAAGCTAGTAACAATAATACCAAATATAATATCAATTAATAGTAATAGTTTCGTTATTATTTAATTTTAATTGGTTTTTATATCAGTCTATCGTTGCAATTGAATAAAACATTGTGAGGCTTGCCGAGAAACATCGTCATACGTTTGGCAGTGTTGCATAATTACTGAGAAAAGTTTCAATTTAAAAAATAAATAAATTTCCTGTTTCCTCCTCGTCTCGTGGGTCAATGAAAAGTTGATGGTGGGTCAGTTCGTGACCCGCGGGTCACTGGTTCGCCATTACTGTCATATAGGATCCTTTGGTGTTTTAAGATTCGAAGTTTTGAATTTCCAATCAGGAATTCCTAATGATTCCCATAGGAAGTTCCATTACATTTAAAACCAAAAGGAACACAAAAGAAAAATTGTGGTAATGACATGAAAAATTTCTTAAAGAAAAATGTCTGTTGAGTACATTGCAAATACCATTCGGAAATTTTCCGACATGAAATGTTTCCTTTGGGTTTCACTGGGAATTTCCATATTTTCCATTGGTTCTCTGCAAGACCTCGAGAAAATTTACAACGGACATTTTTGGATGGAAAGATTTTTTACCTGTTATTCACTCCCAACATAGCCTTCCAACTCTTCCCACTTATATTCTTTCCATTCATCTTACAATTCAACTCAAATATGTCCCATCCATTCTTTATGAAACAGGACAAACCCAAGTCTTTCATTAGTGTTTTCACCTTATGTTCCTCAAAATTAATTTTGTATAGTAATTGTCACTCCTTTTTACATGAAATTATGTTAAAATACCAAATCCTATAGGGATATACGTAAAGAAATTCCGACACACTCACATGCAAGAGAATGAGCAATGTATTCGTATATAAAGGTAGATTTAAGCCTTCTCAAGAACTTCATCTCATTTGGAGCAATTTATAAAGCTTTCAATGTCTTTCTCTCTCAGATTATAATTTTACTACTATTATTATTATTATTTATTATTATTATTATTATTATTATTATTATTATTATTATTATTATTATTATTATTATTATTATTATATTATTATTATTTTAATTAAATTTTTATGTAATAATACTGGTATAACGTCAGTTTTTATTATCTATGAATGATTACTTTCCTTCAAAAATGTTTTTAAAAAATATTTGACGTGAAACCTGTCCTTGAGTAAAATAAAATTAAATATACAGTAACTGTAACTAAAATTTAATATTTTATATAACAATGAAATAAAAAATAAAAAATAAAATCATTCACGTATCCATTTTTTTAAAAATTAATAATTATTATTATTATTATTATTATTATTATTATTATTATTATTATTATTATTATTATTATTATTATTATATTATATAGGATTAATTCCCTTATACTTATTGCTACAATAATATACAGTAAAGAATAATAAAATATTTTGCATTTATTATAAAAATTCTTTTCATTTTCAGATTACTTATGTTACTCCTCATCAAAGAGAATTGAAGATAGAAAACGTAACTCAAGTAATTTTAAGGGAAAACTATACCAAAAAGATAATTGAAAATCCTTTCAAAATGAACGGTGCCACTTTTGCTACAAACTTCTTAACTTACGTTCCAATTTCATGTACAGATAGTCTCACAGATCCTGGGGTTGAAGAGGCTCTTAAACATGATTACGATTATGTTATATTGCAAATAATGTTTACAGAATGTTTCCTTCTTATTCCATTTTCTAGAAAGGTTTGAAAAAATTTTGTTTTCTATTTTTGATATATTTTCATGTAGCATAATCGAAGCATATAACACTAGCTTTTTAAGTTTTCTAGATGAATTACCCTTTAAAGAATGCTGGTTAGTAAAGAATTGATGTGAAAATAAATGTTCTTTTAACAAAATAGGTATAGGCCTTGACGTATTCAAACTCCCTATTTATTACTAGTGTATGTAAGAATTATTTTTCATCAGACACTGATAAGAAATTTTTAACTATAATATTTTTATATAGTATTATTATTTTAAAAGGATATTATAGTATGAAACAGAAATTTTAAAGTGAGTATAATTTGCTTCTACAGAGTATATATAATCCCTATATTATTGGACTAGCAGTATGCTTTACATCATAGCAAAAATGATTTTATAAAGGGCCTATATATATATATATATATAATATATACATATATATATATATATATATATATATATATATATAATATATATATATATATATATATCAGATACCATTGATTTATGCAACACCAAACACGCTAACACCACCAGACCCAGAATATATCGGAGTTCCTAACTTTGTCTCTGCAACACCAAGCCGAACGAACAAGATAACATTTCCATTTTCATTTTCTGATAAACTTACTTTAATATTTGAATGGATTTTGGCAAAGCTTTTCATGGAGTATCTCTCTATATTGTAAGTATAGAATCTTGAGCGAGAATTCATTACTTTAAATCAGGTTACTTGAACAATAAACTCACTAGTCTGTATCAATATGATTAAGGTAATGTTTTTGGGGCTAATGTCAATGCATAAATTTGTAAATAAGTGTTTAAGCTTTCCTTGAATTTATATATATATATATATATATATATATATATATATATATATATATATATATATATATATATATATATATATATATATATATATATATATATATATATATATATATATATATATATTATATCAAAGGATCTGTATATTTTAGTACTACCAATATGCAAGTATAGAATTAAGAAAAATACTAAAATAGTTTTATTTTAATT
>SEYY01003496.1:0-2500 GCA_009176605.1 Armadillidium nasatum
ACAGTCAACAACCTCCCGTGGCAAGTCATTCCAAAAAATTAACAACTCTATTACTGAAACAGTATTTTCTTAGATCGAGATGGCATGGCTTCTTTTTAATTTTCTTATATGTCCTCTAGTTACTCTTCCATGGTCCACTATGAAGTATTTTTCAATCTCTGTATTACTGTCAGATGCAAATATTTTGTAAACTTGTATCATATCCCCTCTGAGAAATCTCCTTTCAACTGAGAACATTCCTAACTCCTTCAACCTCTCTTCATAGCTCTTATTTTCAAAGCCAGAAATCATCCTTGTTGCTCGACGTTGTACTCTCTCCAGCATATCTATGTCTTTTCTTAAATGAGGAACCCAAACTTGTGCACAATACTCTAATGCTGGCCTGACATAGCTATTATATAGTTTGCTTATAACCTCTTTGCTCTTGTAAACTACATTGCGGTTAATTATACCTAACATCTTATTAGCTTTATTCCTTGCTTCCAAACATTGACCACCCACATTCCATCTATACCATACTGGGACAACTTTTGCATCAGCCTAACATGGGGTACTTTATCAAAAGCTTTGCTAAAGTCTAAATATATGACCAACTGGATCACCCCTGTCTAAACATTCAGTAATATATTCAATAAATTCTAGCAGATGTCTGACACAATCTACCCTTTCTAAAGCCATGCTGGGAGTTTATAGTATCTTGTTCTCATCTAAATGCTTCTTTATATAACTTTTCAGTAACTTTTCCAAAATTTTCAGTACCAGAGATGTTAAACTAACTGGCCCATAGTTCCCTAAATCTTCCTTACTACCTTTTTTAAAAATGGGCACCACATATACCGTTTTCCAGTCCTCAGGTACCTCTCCAAAAGCAATAGATTGCTTAAAAATCAAATACAGTGCTTTTGCAATACTGCTACTCCCCTGTTTTAGAATTCTACCATACACACCATCCAGACCCGCTGCCTTACAGACCGCTGCCTTATTTGGGTCAATATGTTCTAGTAAAGATGCGATTTCATTTAACTCAATTTGAAATGCTGTACACAAAGGACAGCTTTTCTTGTAGTCAAAGGACAGCTTCTCTTGTAACAGCACAGTATATATTTCTGGCATACAATCTTTACGTGAAATCGAAAAAATATACAATCTTTACATGATATTGAAAAAATAATCATTTTTATTAGTTTAAATTTTTTTTTTTTTTAATTAGTTTTTAAAATTTTTTTCTTACAAAATCATTTGTCATTCTTTGAAATCAGATCATTTCATTTTCGTAGTTAGGCTGAGTAGGAAAAAAAAAAATTTCAGCCTGCATCTCTAAAGAATTACTCTGAAATTTTGAAAATATGGATGGCCTACTATGTCATAATAAAATATAGATATAGAAGATGGTTAATATACCTAAAAAGTAAAAACTTGAAAATAGTTAATTTACTATTTTTGGACAAAGTTATTAATTAAAGAACTTTGTTGCTTACAACTATCTTTACTTTCTAACGTTCTTAAGGGTTACTTGGGTTTAAACTCTGTGGGCTATAACCTAGTAACTTCCTTATCATAGCCAAACACTGTTACATCTTGGAAAACAATTCACAAGAGTTTGGAATTAAAAATCCCAAACTTTTACAAATTGAGCGGAATCATCTTAAAATAATGATATGGTACAGAATTTACTACTCTAACGCCGACCGTTACAGAATGTGCGGTCGACTACAAGGTTAATTGGAGATATTGACTTTTGATTTCAAATTTGAGTAATGCAATCCTAGATGCTATTCTTGATATAATGAATCCATCTTGTGTCGTTGTCATACATTTTACTTGATGCTTCAGTAACTAATTTGACGCTGCCCTCTACTGCTTCTGAATAACACGGAAATCTTAAAATATCAATTTCAGCAGGAACGTAAAAAATCACCGTTTAAGTTCATTATTAGAAATAAAAACTGTAAGTGGTGGTTCAGTAAGTGTAACTGAATATCAGTCAATTAGATCTATATATTCAACTGATTTGAAATTTAACGTAGGAATCTTAAATTCACGAAAATTTTGTTTTACTTTAGCAATTTGTCTACAATTTGAAATTCTTCAAAGGCCTAACTCTCTCTCTCTGTCTCTCTCATTTTCGGTTGTCGGACAACATCAGTAATAGAATACATTCTGGACGACCAAAATATGGGCATCTTTGCAATATACAATCTATTATGCTCTTTAGCTTTTCAGGCAGATGTCGAGATTTTTTATTATGCTGTAAAAGTGTTCACCCTATGCCAACAAGATGACTGAGTTTTAATATCAAATCATGCGCATGCATAAAATCTATTAACATACTCTGTTAACTCATGACATGGGCTTTTTTGTTGAAACATATGATCTCAAAACTCTATTTGCTGTCGTTAACCACCTGAAATGACTAATTTTTCCTGTATCCTTTTCGTGACAAGCTTAATAAAATATTTCCGTTTGAAATTCCAGTACACATTTCGTAGAAATATTGTTG
>SEYY01003496.1:7500-17577 GCA_009176605.1 Armadillidium nasatum
GTCCATTGTTTAACGCTCACATTTGATAGTAGTACAACATTAGTTATTGTCCTGCTGGTTTGTAACACCATTTATTTCAATACCTCAATGTTACAAAGTAATTTTAAATAGATTATAATGGCTCAGTTTCAATTTTGTTATTACACATTTTACTTTTCTTAATTTCTTTCTTTTTAAAATTTCAATTATCCTCCGACATAAGATTTTCCCCCACCTCCCCCCGTCAACATAGTGTAATTCCATTTAAATTCTTTTCCTTTACCTTTGTTCTTTGTGACTCTTCCATTATTACTCTTTTATAACCCCCAACTATGTTTACCTTATTCAACATCACATCTTTGCATGTCTTGCTTTAATGTGATTTTTTAAGCTTTGTTTATAATTACTTTCAAAGTCACAATCCCAACATTTAAATAATTTATCCTTTGTGTGCGTTCGCATGTGCTTATTTATATTTCCTTTGTAATTACTTTCATATTTGCATTCAGAACATTTAAATAATTTTATATTTTGATGTGAAAGAAAGTGAACTTTTAAGTCTCCTTTATAATTACATTCATAGTCACAGTGAGAACATTTGAATAATTTTGTATTTCTGTGTCTTAACATGTGAATCGTAAGGTTATCTTTTCTATTACATTTATAGTCACACTCAGGACAGTTAAGTGATTTAATATTTGTGTGTGTTAACATGTGCCTCTTCATCTTTCCTTTATCATCACATTCATAATTGCATTCAGAACATTTAAATAATTTTACATTTTCATGTGAAAGAAAGTGAACTTTTAAGTCTCCTTTATAATTACATTCATAGTTACAGTGAGAACATTTGAATAATTTTGTATTTCTGTGTCTTAACATGTGAATCGTAAGGTTATCTTTTCTATTACATTTATAGTCACACTCAGGACAGTTAAGTGATTTAATATTTGTGTGTGTTAACATGTGCCTCTTCATCTTTCCTTTAATATTACATTCATAATTGCATTCAGAACACTTAAATAATTTTGTATCTGAATGTATTAACAAGTGTCTCTTCATGTCATTTTTAACATCACAATCATAATTGCAAGCGTAACATTTAAATAATTTTGAATTACTTTGTTTTAACATGTGAACCTTTAAATTAGATCTACAATTACCTTCATAACTGCAATGAGAACATTTGAATAATTTTGTATTTCTGTGTCTTAACATGTGATTCCTTAAATTCCGTTTATTATTACCTTCATAGCTGCAATGAGAACATTTAAACTTTGTTTTACAATGTTGTGACTTCAAATGAGTTTTAAATTCAACTCGGCTTTTAAAATCAATGTTACAATATTTACAACTTTGTTTTTTCAATCCCTTTTTTCTATTCTTTTTCCTCTCATTTCTTGAAACCTCATCTCCTTTTCTTGAACCACTTTTCACATTGAGTCTTCCTCCTCTGGATTTAAGGCCTGAACCATCAACGAAATTCTGAACAAAAATTATATATATATATATATATATATATATATATATATATATATATATATATATATATATATATATATATATATATATATATATATATATATATATATATATATATATATATATATATATATATATATATATATATATATATATATTATATATATCTTAAACATCAATGTTTAAATCAATGTTTAAAGTTTGCTATAGGGGAATCGAACCCGGGCCCTATAGCACAAAAGCATAGCGTTTTACCACTACGCTGCTGGCGGTTCAAAAGAGAAATCCAAAGAGGAGGCTTATGAATTCACAAGAGCAACCTCCAAGGATTTCTCCCGACCGCGCTTGAGCGAGTGGCAAATGACCCGGGCTCGGCCCCCCCTTTCCTCTCGCAAACTAAATAGACAGACAAATATTAAGGTCTGCTAACTCTCGCAGACCGAATACATCTTAAACATCAATGTTTAAAGTTTGCTATAGGGGAATCGAACCCGGGCCCTATAGCACAAAAGCATAGTGTTTTACCACTACGCTGCTGGCGGTTCAAAAGAGAAATCCAAAGAGGAGGCTTATGAATTCACAAGAGCAACCTCCAAGGATTTCTCCCGACCGCGCTTGAGCGAGTGGCAAATGACCCGGGATGTAAAGTGAGAATAGAGATTAATAAAATGACGATAAGCGTCTAATCTCTGGGTGTAATTTAACAAACAGAAAAAGGATAGAGCCTAACCTTACTGTAACTGCAAATAAAGAGATAGCACTTAAAGTGACTAAAAGAGTGTGTACTGAAGCAACAACTAAAAACTGAAGTGTACAAAGATGTTGTGCTAATTTTCAGTAATCGATCTTACCGCAAATTTCTCTGTCCAACGACCAGAGTGAAATACACAGCACAAAAAGTCATGTTTGGTACAATGATAAATGTCAAAGTCTGTATGATATTGAAAGTACGGCACAATTGTTTTGTATACGAAAGGTCGGTTTCCGTGGCTATTATAATTATAGTGACAATCTTCTTTTCGATTAAAAAAAATTTTTTTGTATATAAAAGGTTCACTTAGCCCTCTTCAAATACAACTGGATATTTTTTTGCCTTTAGTTTATTCCTCCGTGAACAAATGATAACAGATTTTTACAAAAGTAACCTTGTAAAATTCTACTCTTTAAAAACTCAACTTCACATCTCCCTCTCAAAAACACCTCCCAACTTTCCTATCCTCTTCGATGGCTCTCCGGTTTCACCTGTAAATAACAATAACCTTCTTAATCTAAACATAAACAATAAACTGTCTTGGAAGCCACATATAACAATTGTTACTAAAGCGGCCTCTAAAAAGCTGGAAGTTCTGTTCAGGTTGCGAGAATTTTTTTCTTCTGAGCAGTTATTCAAAATATATAAGGATCTTATCCGAACTTGCATTGAGTACTGTTCTCACATTTCGGGGGGCTCCGGCTCCTCCTCTCTTCTGGAAAGGGATGAGTCTAAAGCTAAAATTAATAAACTGTCCCCTACTTTCAAACTCTCTTGACCCCCTATCTCTGCGACGTGACGTTGGCGCACTATTTCTTTTCTATAAGTACTACAATGGCAGGTGTTCGAGGGAATTGGCCTCTCGCATTACTCCACCGTTGCGTCGTCCTCGTTGCACAAGGGGTGCCCTGCTTTTAAACGAACTTTGTGTGGATGTGCGGAATCCCCAGGCTAGCTCGTTGTGGTGCCTCCTTCTTTCCAGCCACCTCTGTTCTGTGGAACTCTTAACCATCATCAATTTTTCCTTCTGCATTTGATCTTCCAATTTCCAATTGTGGTGCTTCCGTCTGTGCCCACCTGAGGGGTGTGCGTTAGGTGTGTTAGAGTGAGTTTTCTTCCTCTCTGTGTGCCCCTCCTTGAAAAGGGCTCTGCCCGTGAGTGGTGGCTACCTGTTAAATAAAAAAAATATAAAATAAAAAAAAAAAAATTGGCGAAACAATAGAACAGCAAACTAAAAAACAAGTCATATAAAAGTCTCTCCTAAAGACGGAAAATACGTAGGAATAGATCAGTGAGGAAAAGAGATAAATGGGTAGATGTTAAATCAATGTTTGTCTGAAGTGAAGAAATACTTCGAACAAAAGCACAAACAAATGTAATTTAGTAGGAGAGTGATTATATACTCTACTTTGTGTGTGTAACCACGACAGCTGAAAAGAAAACTATGATTAATAGCAAAATAAATATCTAAAATTATATATATATATATATATATATATATATATATATATATATATATATATATATATATATATATATATATATATATATATATATATATATATATATATATATATATATATATATATATATATATAAACCGTGTTCACACAAACAGCTGTTTACCGATATACATATATAATGGGCTGACACTGACGATTGACAACTTTTCCGACTACGAAAAAGACTCAATTAAAAGGATGTTTTGACTCGCGTTTGGAAGTTGTTAATATTAAGACCTTATTTATATTAAATAAATTGACTTATTTAATTATTTTTGTGAATTAATAATTATATTTTTATTTATATAACACTAGAAAACCCTTAAAAAAAGGAAATTTTAGAGTATAAAAAGATAAATATTTAAAACGAATAGATTTGTAATAAATCCAAGCGAGGAAAAGTTGCTCAATCGTTCCGAGATTACTTTTCGGTTAACACTTACGATATAAAAGCACTTTCTTTCACTCCTATTTTTCGATAGAGCTTCGTAGACTTTCGTCGCGGGAGGTTGTTAATAGATTATAATTATAATTATTATAATTCCAATGATAAATACCATGGAATTATTAAATTTGAGAAAAACCATATCAATGTGATATTCACAAATGATCCACTGTATTTAATGACCTTTAAATGAATTTTCTGATGATTTTACAGTTTAAAAAATATAACCCTTATAATTTTTAACAAAATGTTTTGATGCAATGGGAGGAACTTAATTAAGTAAAGTAAGGCAAAACCCCAATTAAAAGTTTTAAACAAAACAGTGTTGTTTTTACAAGGCAGTAAGTAGTCTAAACGTGAATGACAATATTAATTTCATAAATTTTATAAAGAAAATAGGATGTTAATTAATAGACAAAGGAATAATTTTGATTATTCGTCTTCTATCGATGTTCTTATGCCTGGACCAGACAGAGAGAGTAGTAAACATAAACGATTCTTAAAATGACGAGGATTACTTCGTTGCTTGCATATAAATTTCCTTCAGTGACAGAAACCTGAGAACAATTATTTGTAGGAAATATTGAAGCATTCAGTTGAGGATCCTGAAATATGATGACCACTTTACAAGGAAAACTTTAAATCGGGCCCACTAAGAACTTTGTATTATCCAAATAGATAACACCAAATCCCAGAGGCTATCATCTACTTGCAAATATGGCATCAACAGAAATGAATCTAATACGTGCACAGGATGAGACCCATTGATTAGCTGTACTATCAGGGAGGTAGAGAAGGGTAGCTAATAAAAAAAAAAGCGGAGAAAGGTTCCTAAACTGTAACGGAAAATGGGATGACACAAATAAATTTACTAAACTATGTCCAAGGGTCTCAAAACCAATAAAATAAACTTATTGAAGATTACGAGGTCGAACAAGAGATATATGTTTCCCCCTGACACAATCCTAAGTCAGGCCCTATTAGAAATTCACCTTTAAAGTTGGAAACCACTGACTCGTCCAAATTTTAATAATAAAATTTGCGACAATATATATATATATATATATATATATATATATATATATATATATATATATATATATATATATATATATATATATATATATATATATATATATATATATATATATATATATATATATATATATATATATATAGGGGAGGATGTAGCGCAGTCCGAAGCGATGAAAGTACCCCCCCCCCTGGGCTTAACACACGGGGTGATAAGGATGGGCTAGACCATTCCGTTTCACTCCGTTGCCCTTTGGTTCGTTCCTTTTCACGTTTCATCTTCTCAGAGAATCTCTAGTGTACCCTTGACTCACATTGGAGTGCCTATGCTCCAACCTTCCCTCCTCCTTCACATGTGTGCTTACCTACATTACCTATTAAATGAATCAAAAATGGCAAAACATAAATCTGCCTCGGAGAATCCAAGAGGGGTGGATTCCAAATATAGCCCCTCATCCACTCCTTCCCCCATCACCACTTGGGAGTTGGTGGCCTCCGGTGATGGGGTTGGCGCCACCAAGACCTCTATGCCGACTTGCCCTGGTGCACGGTCTTCGTTTTTTATTTCTTTTTTCTAATCTCCACTTTGTCGAACACCATCTCTCTTCTTCTAGACCTCATCTCTTGTTCTTAACTGAAACTCAGGTGTCTGAGTGCTCTGACAGCAAACCCTACCCTGTTTCCTCCTACTGTCTCTATCCTCAATTTTCAGCCAAAGGCGGATGTTGCGCATATGTGCGCAATGATGTTGTCTGTTCTCGTGTCTCTAATTTGGAATCTTCTGAAATCTCTACTTTATGGCTTAAACTTTCTTGCAACTCTACAACTAAATCCATTTGTTCTGTCTACTTATCTCCTAACTCTACAGACTATCCAAAATTCTTCGACTATCTTAACTCCAAAATAGAACACATTCTTTCTTCTTCTCCTTTCTCCGAAATCATCCTTTTAGGTGATTTCAATGTTCACCACAGCCAATGACTTTCATCTAGTTCTCACGATCCAGCTGGTGAACTCGCCTTCCAATTTTCTATCCAGAACAACCTTGAGCAGTTGGTGCATCTCCCTACCCGTATCCCTGACCGTCTTGGTGATGAACCCAGCATTCTAGACCTTTTTCTAACTTCTAATCCTTCTCCTTATACTGTTAAACTCTTTCCTCCTCTGGGTTCATTCGATCATCTTCTTATCTCCGTATCTTGTCCTGTCTCTTCAAGTCTTCCGCAAGAACGGCCCCCGCCTTCGGCGAAGACGTTTCTGGCATTTCGGTGACACTAACTGGGGTGACTTGCGGTCGTACTTTTCTGATTTTCCATGGAATGATTACTGTTTCCGTGGTAGGGGTCCCTCGGTGTGTGCAGAGCGCATAACTGAGGTGATTCTCTCTGGCATAGGAAGCGTACATTCCATATTCTTTCCCTTCCACTAAACCTAATAAACCTTGGTTTAACTCTGCTTGTTCTCGTGCTATCCACAGCAGGGATGCTGCCTTCAGAGATTACCGTAGTCTTCAAACTCCAGAAACTTACGCAACTTATATTTCATCCCGGGGAATCGTGCAAAATCTATTCTTCGAGATACCAAAAACTTTTTTCTCCGTCGAAAACGCAATAATCTTTCTGGCTCCTCTTCCTCTCGCTCTTTCTGGCATTTTGCAAAAAATGTCAACTCTAACTTTGCTTCTTCCTCTTTCCCTCCTCTAGTATCTTCTGACGGTTCAACTGCCGTTTTGCCTTCCTCTAAAGCTGAACTCTTTGCTCAAACTTTTGCCTTAAATTCAACCTTAGACGATTCCGGAGCTGTTCCCACTCCTTCAACCCCCTCCAACTCATTTATGCCTAAAATTGTAATTTCTTCTAAAGACGTCATTTCTGCTCTCTCTGAGCTTAACACTAGGAAGGTGTGCGGTCCTGATGGTATCCTTCCTCTGGTTCTCAAAACTTGCGCTTCCGAGCTTGCACCCTGCCTTGGTAAACTATTTCGTCTTTGTCTCTCTACTTCAACCTTCCCTTCTTGCTGGAAACGCGCAATCATTCAGCCTGTGCCGAAGAAGGGGGACCCCTCTCAACCCTCTAACTACCGTCCAATTTCTTTAACCTCCGTTCTTTCTAAAGTTTTTAAATCTATCCTTAACAGGAAGATTTGGAAACATCTCAATTCTTCTAATCTTATCTCAGAATGACAGTATGGCTTTCGTAAGAAACGCTCTCTGGTGATCTTCTTTCCATTCTCTCTGACTCTTGGTCCTCTGCTCTTTGGCATTTCGGTGAATCTTTTGCAGTGGCGCTGGACATTTTGAAGGCTTTCGATAGAGTCTGGCACAAAGCTTTGATTTCTAATCTTCCCTCTTTCGGAATCTATCCTTCTCTCTTATTTCCTTTCTGGTTGTTCTATAGCAGCTGTTGTAGACGGCCACCGTTCATCCTATAAATCTATTAATAGTGGTGTTCCTCAAGGATCTGTCCTATCCCCAACACTTTTTCTGCTTTTCATTAATGACTTTCTCTCTATTACTTCATCTCCTATCCACTCCTATGCTGATGACTCCACCTTCATTACTCTTTTCATTTTGTAAGGCGCCCCTCCCAGCAACAGTTAATAGAAGCAAGGAGGGTGGCCTTGGAGCAACTAACGTCTGATCTATCTCTCATTTCAAATTGGGGCAGAGAAAACATGGTCGTTTTCAATTTTTTTTATTTTCTTCAAAAATGAAGAATCATTATTCAAAGTCATAAATTTCTAAAAATGAAGTTGACTTATTAATCAATAATAATAATGAAAAGTTTTCCACTCAATAACCTGTTATAACTTAAGTATTCAATCAACATTTGAATCTACATACCTTTGAGTGCTGACCACAAGATTTCTCCTCAATCATCATCACATTTTCGGATTTTATGACATCATTGTTAACCAGTCCTTCGTTTAACACGGATTCCTTCTCTGATTCAGTCAACTCTGACTTTATAGATATATTTTCATCTATCTCTTCAAGTTTAATGTCTTCTGTTTTTAAAGTGAAGTCTGATTCATTATCATAAAAGATCTGAAATAACAAATAATTTGATAAAGCTTACTTTGATGTAATACAACCAAATTAAAGTCTAAGTGTGATAAAGATCTATGAAGGTAGGTAATCAAGTTTGAAGACGAACAAATAGAAGCCAACTCTACTCTGATTAATAGTAAGATCGCATTGATTTATAAATATCTGGGTTGGATTGCAAATATTAATTCTAAGAACATTCCAACATCATCAGTTGTTGGAAAAAAGAAAGTTGGTGAGTAAATTAGAAAGGAAACCCAGTGAGGGAAAAGAGGTATAAGAAATTTGGAAAAAGTGTTAATAGAATTTAGGACCTGTAGGACTCGAATCATGGATTATTAAAACAACTGTTTGAAGAACAGACAATGACCATATTGAAAAATGTGATAAAATTTTCTGTTCAAAAGATTTTAAATTATTATATTTGTTGTTTTCAGAAAGTATCGATAGATTACCTTATTGCATTTGCTAAAAATATTTATTCTTATAAACTAATGGAACAGCCTCAACCATAATATGATTTACTTCCTTATTCAAAAAATTAACAAGAAACTTAAATTGTGACCAAGGGCTGTAGAATTAACAAAATATTTGTGCCACTTTTTATGTTAGTTTTTATAGAATGGAAATTACCATCACAAACTTTGCATTTCAGCTTTTAGAAGAAAATAGAAATCTCAAACTCCTCCACATATATATATATATATATATATATATATATATATATATATATATATATATATATATATATATATATATATATATATATATATATATATATATATATATATATATATATATATATATATATATATATATAGTCCCGACCAGTAGATTTTTATTGAACTTCATTGGGGCTTTCTATAATATATATTTTTAAATTTATAAAAAGATTTAGACAAAAATTCCCCGAAACTTCTTTTATGCAATATTTTTGCTTCTTTAAATATGAATATAAGTAATATCTTGGAAGTTATTTTCATAAATTGTTTACTTTATTCAGTGACTCCCTCCATCCTCTTTCTAATAATTAAACTGTTTCTTCATTCTCATTTATTATCACAAACAATTACGATGGACATCGTTCATCTGGACTCTAATTGCAAACCTTTTTTTTTTTTTTTTTAGGAGAGTGCGAGAAATATCTTCCAACAAGTCTCACCCTTTCTCTGTTCAACTCTCCTACCTTAGACTTAACAAATGTGCTTTCTCTTACATGTACTAACCCATAACGTCTGGCACAGTCTTCCTTTCTCTTGTAAACTATCAACTATCTCTTTATCAGGTCATGTTGGCCTCTAACCTGGGTAAAAGATTTAGATCCTCCAAATCTGCTGGATTATGTATAACTGGGCATTTCCAAATATATATATATATATATATATATATATATATATATATATATATATATATATATATATATATATATATATATATATATATATATATATATATATATATATATATCCCACCTGAGAATCTTGTTGATAAGAGTCATATTCCAAGTCTAATTCTTCAATCTTTATTTCAGTTTCACATTTAATATTCATTTTGATATTTATTTAAATGAAAATATATTCCAACAATTAACAAACCTAAAACAGAAAAAGAAGAAAATAAAAACATCTCTTGGAAATTTTTAAAACAATAATTGGAAATTAGAATAAATAGCACTGTAATTATCTTAAAATAACATCACTGAAAATATTTGATATGACCAGGAAAACTGTATTTAAGAAAATTTTTTACATACTCTATAAAATACATTTTTTTTTTAGCATTATTTAATATTAAATGGCCTTGTGTAACACTTTAACTCCATTATTAAATCACGGAATGT
>SEYY01003497.1:0-12780 GCA_009176605.1 Armadillidium nasatum
AACTTCAATAATGAATTCATTAAATCTAAACCTGTATATGAGGCTTCATTTATAGAAGGAGTTTGTTTACTCAATTTAAATGAACAATTAAATACTGGTCGTATTTTAGTAGTTATTTGTTCTGCATATCTTATAATAGGTCTGTGTGGTATGAACACATATTCATGTTTTTTATGTTCAGGAACATTAATTTCCTCTATAATCTTATCATCCTGCTGTTGCTTAAATACATCATCATAAGCAGTACTAGGTTTTGACCAATCAATTTATTATATACTCTATTTAAAACCTTTAATGAAATGTCAAAATTAGAAGGAACTCTTTTTATTAACTCTTGTTTCCAAGGAAGTGTCACATGATAGTGACCATCTTTAAATGAAATCCCTTCTTTAAACTTA
Organism: Armadillidium nasatum; assembly: GCA_009176605.1. NCBI lineage: Eukaryota > Metazoa > Arthropoda > Malacostraca > Isopoda > Armadillidiidae > Armadillidium > Armadillidium nasatum. Next base: position 399 of record SEYY01003497.1, read on the forward strand.
CTTACCATTTCAGCATCATAATTAGATAGGTCATCATTATTATTAGAGTGAATACCTACAGATTCCATAGAAAATAGGTATTCTAGGCCATTTTCAACCTCAGAATCTATGAGAATATTTTCAAAAGGATGAAAATAACTTTTATTGGGGTTTAATATAAGATTAACTACAGTATCATTCACCATGTCTGACTCTACATCTGTTTTAGAAGATATTACATTTTTATTATTTAAAACAATATTTTGTTTTCTATGCAAAAAGTTTTGTACATTACCAAAAGGGATATATTTATTAAAAACTTTAAAGCAACTGCCTGACATTTTTGTAACTAATTCAAGGGAAGGAAAAAATTGTAATATGTCAGTGCCTACTATAGCTTGTATATGAAATTTATTTTTATCTTCCTTGACATTAAATGCAGAGTCTGCAAGGGGAATACCTTGGTTTTTAAATTCATGAATAACTTCATTAACATAATCTACTGTATAATTTAAATTTAAATTCTCATCTACTAAAAATGGCATGCTAAAAACATCCATATCTGAAATCTTAATACCTAAGAGAAGTTGTTTAAACTCTCTTTGTTCTTTACCAATGAATGTTTGTACATTCAATTTCATACCATTCAAAGTATTATAATCAGGAATTATATGACTTAATATATCCTTAGATACATATGATCTCTGGCTACCACTATCCAGTATACATCTTACAGTCACCTTTTTATTGCCTCTTATTAAATCAATTGAAATAGTTGGCAATAAATAAACTCTATCTGCTTGTTGTTGAAAAGTTATACACAGACTGTTTACTGTATCATTTTTAGTTTCATTGGCCTGAATTTGAGGACAAAAAGCTGTTATATGTGAGTGTTCTTTGCATTTGAAAACAATTAAACCTTAATTTATTGTTTTTACCAAAGCAAGTATCAGAATTGTGACCAATTCCTGCACATCTCGTGCATAAATTTAAAACCTTAGCACTTTCTACTCTTTGAGCTACAGTGCTTTATTTATCACACTTGTATAATGGTTGATTTTTAAGTTGACACAATTTGGATACATTATTCATTCTAGTATTACTAGGTTCATTTTTTGTATCATTATTTTTAGTTGCCTTTACATGATCCACATTTGTAGCAAAATTTTGTAATGAATTAGATTTAAAAGATTTTTTAAATTGAGTTTTGGCGTTAGGCCTAGCTGTATTGCATTTCTTTTTTAGTTTTACTCACAATGTTAAGAGTATTAATTACATCATTATAGTTTTGAAAGATTTGCTCAAGAGAAGGATAGTTATTTTCTAACTTATGTATTAATTCTGATTTAAAAATTCTTGGCAACTTCTTAAAAATAATATTACTTAATAATATATTACCAGCTGAGTTAGCCTCTAAAAAATTTAAATCATATACTTTTAATTCAAAAATTATAGATCTAACCTCATTAATAAATAACTTAGTATTTGTAAACTCTAAGTCATGACCTTCATCAATTTTTAGATCATTTAATTTATTCATATATTCATTAATAATTAAATTTCTATCAAGAAATTCTTTCTTCAAAAGTTCTAATGCTACTTTATAATTATCATTATTTAATGACAAATGGCTTACAACCTTTAAAGCATAACCTTTGAGGTATCCAAAGAGATACATTAACTTTACAGAATCTTCAATGTCTGTTTTATTACCTATTACATTATTAAACTTGGTCAAAAAATTATGAAAGAAAAATTTATCTTGTGCAGAACCGTCAAATTGCTCACAATTAATTACAGGCAATTTATAATCATTATTAGTTTTAATTTTACTCATCATTTCAATAAACTGTTCATTAGAACAAACAGAATCATTTACCTGTGTCTTATTTTGTTCCAAATAATTACCGAAAATAGATATTTCTACAGACAGATCAAAATGATAGCTGGAAGATTTCTCCAATTCTTTATTAAAGAAATCAGGCTCTTTTATATCAATTTCTAGTTGTGACATTATATTTAAAATTGTATCATCTAAACTTTTTATTTCAAATATCTCATTATTTATTTTTTCATAATTATTATCAAATATAAATTTATTCAACTTACTTTCACTTTCAAGATTTTTTAATTTATTAATTAACACAGTAATCTTTGCTTTATGTGTAGCCCTAGTTCTTATATATTTATTTATAGCTTCTTTACATTCAGCTATTACATCAGTTTCTTCTGATGCCATTATTAATTTTATGAACTAATTCCACAACAATAAGAACTATTGTTTAAATTTAATTAAACTTAAAACTGAATAGGCCACTACACAGTTTAAATAAATCATTAATCACTTATGAACTAACTTAATATTAACTTAATATTAATTGCCCAAAACCACTTAATAGTAATTTAATAACTAACAAGTTAATAACTTAATAACTAACTTTATTATAAATAGGCTTTATTGTAATAGGCTTAATTCGTATATTTTTTAATAGCGCGAGCTATAAAAATTTATTTCGTAGCCGTTCGTTACTCACGAAACTTCGCTCAATAGTTACTTTAACTTTAACTTAAAGTGTAAATTTTGCCGCATGAATTTTACAATATTTTATTATTGAAATAATAATGACTTTTGGTATATTTATTATTTTTAAATTCAATATTTTACATGAAAATCAATCCTCTTACCTTCAAATAAATCCCCCCCCCAGCCCTCACAAGCATTAACCCAAAGTAAATGGCCAAATACCGTGAATAATACCAAGAGAACCAGAAGGTTATGAATAAATTATTTGTCAGATGACTTGCTTGAAGATCAACTTTCAATAATAAAATATTGATCACCCTTAAGCTATAAAATAGTCTTAAGGTATACTTAGCTTTAATTTGTAGTTTAGTTTTACAATCAATTTATAATCAACAATATTATAAAATTCACTTGCCAGAATTTATTAAAACCGACAAATTAGTTTGTGAAATAGTTTATCACTTTATAGTAGTAATTTAACATAAATTATTTACAACAGTAATTAAACAACTGTAATTAACAGCAACTGTTTTTATAACTTTGTTTAACACTGCACTTTTAACAATAGTTTTAATGACTTCATAAATTAATATAAGTACATAAGTATTTTAACATAACTGTACTTATACTTATACTATACTTTTAACAAAATAGTTTTCATTAAATTTGACTTGAAAACTATGTGGCTAATTACATACTTATTTCTTACTGAACTGATTTTTCGTTCCAATTCTTTTTATTATTTTTAATACTGCGCATCTTATGACGCGCACGTCACGAGGGCTAATATTTAAGCTCCCGTTTTATAACGATATAATTTTATAACGGTATGCGTTTTAATTATAATGAAAAATTTATATTTTAACACATACAAAATATGTAAATGAATATATAAATTAAAATGTAATAAATTTATAGAATTTAACTTTTAATTATTTAATAATTTTAACAATATATATATATATATATATATATATATATATATATATATATATATATATATATATATATATATATATATATATTATATATATGGCTCTACAGTGGCTCAAAGGTAGAGTGATTGACTCATGTGCCTGAGGTCGCCGGTTCGATCCCACTTTGGGATCCTAGGTATATACTACCTAGAAAAGTTCCTCTCCTCGAATAGGGCAATGCCCTTAGGATGTGAAAAAAAAAAAAAAAAACAAACACAAACACACACACACACATATATATATATATATATATATATATATATATATATATATATATATATATATATATATATATATATATATATATATATATATATATATATATATATATATATATATATATATATATATATATATATATATATATATATATATATATATATATATATATATATATGGTCGTCAGGAGGGCTGGGGGCAGCTTCTCCCTCTAGAAGCCATAACTCTTAGAAAGGGCTTAAAAAACTTTTTGCTTGTTGTAAACCTGATCCTACTTAGCTTGCTTGAAATAACGAAAAAAAAAATACCTTAATTGATCTATCTAGATTGGACTTGGCTTGCTTTTATATAAAAAAAAAAAAAAAAATGAGAAAATTCAAAATTTATTTTTTTCTTTTTTTCTTTTTTTTTTTATATAAATTAAAAATTTATATTTTTAAAAAAAAAAAATTTTTTATTTTTTATTTTTTTATTTTTTTTTGTTTTTTTTTTTTTTTTTTTATTTTTTTTAAAATAAAATTTGATTTCTAAATCTAATTTAAAATCAAATATATATATTTGAATTGAAAATTAAAAAATGCAGCTAAAACTTTTTTAGCTACCTTCTCATTTTCATTACTCAAAAAATATTTTTGGACTATGTTTTCCAACCACTCCCAAAAATAATAACTGCTTGCCAAGCAGAAAATACAAGGTGTGGTTTTTTTCTGCAAAAAAAAATTTTAGGCTTTACCAGCAAACCACATATTATATCTATGGAACAAAGACCCCATTTCTTATGCTCTGCCATAATTTGGCATTTTTATACTAATCTAAAAGACAAACAACAGTGACCACTGAAAAATAAAAAGTATTTTATACTTTTTCCCTAATTTATCTATTTATTTTTGAGCAAAAAAGTTTCCTGAAGAATAACAAAGAAAAAGAGACCAAACCCAACTACAAAGAAGAACACCAACAGCAAAATTTTTTTGGATCTACAATGCTCACATCAAAAGGGTTAGTAAAAAATTAATTTAGTTTTCAGCTGATGGAACTAGAAAAATTTACCCTTTTATATTCGGTTTGTAATATATGAGTAAAAAAGAAAGGGAACCCCAAATTATATATTTTTTCTACAATTTAATTAAAAACATTATTTAAAATTGGATTTTTAAATCAAATTTTTTTAAAGTCAAGGGAAAAAACTAGTCTATAATATTTCTTTCAGACCTTGCTCAACCATTTTAGATTGTAGAATATACAGAAAAGGAAGAAATCTCAGCAGTAGAAGTAAAAGAATACTCCCAAATATTGCCCCTATATATTTTTGTTTCATTTTTTTTTTACTTTTAATAATGTATAATGTTCCTACTTTTTCAGAAAGTTTTTTTTTGCAGATCTTTTTTAAATAAAGGAAAAAAATAATTGAGTATCGAATCCTTCTATTTTTCCTTTTCAAAATATATTTAAAGTTTCATATTTCAAATTAATAATAAAAATTCTTTGTTTTTTCTGTAAGTGCTTGTATTTTGTCGAATTTTATTAATAATACTGACGCATGCTTCACGTGATGAAGGACCCAGACCCAGTTCCTCTACGAGTCAAGATATGGGGCCAGAAGTTGGAACTGGCGTTTCAGTGAATGACAGACACAAAAATGACATTGATATATATATATGTTAGACAGTCATGTATGATTTCGACTGAGAAAAAGAAACAGTTACTGGAAGATTGTTAGATTCCACCGAAGACTATTAATTTTTTAAAAATGCTACCATATTAAAGAGGAAAGCCAATAATCAATGGTTGGAGACATTCTCTTGGCTGTCATATTCCAAGCGCCTAAAGAGAGTATTTTTCATATTTTGTATTTTATTTCTACCAAATAAAAGTTCAGTCAAAGGCGTCCTGGGCTCTTTAATAATAAGACCTTTCACTAAATATAAAGATGTTCATGAGGTTTGTATGAAACATGCAAGCACAGATTGACATAAAACATTTGTTGAAGCTGCAAGATTGTTCCTACAGAACATGCCTTTAGACATCCAAATTATTCAGTTTTCTAAGAAAACCTTGGAAAAAGGTATTATCTTCAAAAATTTCATGCGACACTTTCGGGTACGCACGATTCATCGCATCGGAGTAAGCACCATGACGAGGGAGTGCTGAAATTTTTGTGCCGTTTACGAATAGATGCGGGAGACCAGTTATTGAAAAGCCATTTTGAACATTGGAAGAATAATTTCATACCAATCAGTTTAGATTCAAGATGAGATCATTTCTTTTTGTGATACTACTATAAAGGAAAGCATCGTTAATAAAGTCAAGGAAGCGTGCGCGTATAGCTTACTAGCAGATGAAACTAAAGTCATCGGAAAGGAACAGATAAAATAGGGTTGCGGTATTTCGACAATGAAACTTATAAAATCAAAAGGAATTTATTGGGTTTGTAGAACTAAAAGTGCTTGACTCAAAAGCAATTGCGAAAGCCATTGACAATTTTGTCACAATCGAAAAACAGGATCCCGAGAAATGCCTAGGCTTGGGTTTCGCTTGCTTTTCTACGATGTCTGGCAGAGAATATGGGATCCAAGCAATGTTGCTGGAAAAGTATAAAAAAAACATTGTTCTTTCATTGCACTTCACACAAACTAAATCTGCTAGTAAATGATATGAACTTTATAGTTCTTTATAGTTCTCACAGTATTGTGGATTTAAGGTATTAAATCCACAATACTGTGAGAACTATAAAGGACATTATTACGTTTCTACGAGTCGGTCTTAAGAAGAAAATTAATAAAAAAACATTCCAAGCCTATGCTTGAAAAACAAGTGTATCAGAGTGCTTAAGGAGCACTTTGTACGAATAATACAAGCGTTGAAACCCTTTCCATTAAAGGAAATGCCGCAACAAGAAAAATTCCTTTCTGGTGCATTCAGCGGTATGTAAGTAATCATTCATCATGTCATCGGTTCTCTGCGGTGTAAGAGCCAGTTGTGAATGCTCTCCAATCCAAGACCTTGGATATCGTCAGAACCTCGCAGCATATTAAAAGCATTGTGGATATGGTTAGGCACAATCGTAAAGATGAAGTCAAAATCACATTTGAAGTGTTAAAAGAAGCTAATCAAATCGCCGAGCAACTGGAACAGAATCTGAATATACCATGGATTGCTGGTAGGCAGTAGAATAGCAGCAACTATCCTGCAGCAAATCCCATGGAGTTCTGGAGATCCTTAATAATTTAGTATCTGGATTCTATATATCCTCTTCTTTAGAATTGGGGGTTTCTTCTGAAAGTACACCTGCCTTTGCATTAATTATAATCCTCTAGTTTTTTCTCTCTTTTTATTTGATCACAATAAGCATTATTTTTTTTGCCACATCAAAATGGTGCTTCCGTTGCATCAAATACAATACCTTCTCTCTTTCTTAGTACTGTGTTTGTGCCCTAACATATTTATATCCTTTCCACATGTTACTCATGACAATCGACGAATTAAATGAAAAAGAAGCTTCATTTTACAGCAATTACCATTTAGATAACATAGAAGCAGAGCTGGAACTTTGATACAAAATTTAGAAGGAAAAGAAATTGAGTTGTGAAGAAGTAAAAGATCTTGCCACCTCCCAAGTCTTACAGGATACTGAACCATTCTTTCCCGTGACGAAAAAGACTCTGCTGATACTTCTCGCTCACTCTGTAAAAATAAAAATTTCTAATTCCTTTCTATAGGATGGAAAAAGAAAGTTTTAGTCTAATTTCTCATATTTCTCTATTTCTTAGAGCGGAATTATAAAGGCTTTTCAGAATTTTGAAGACACTAGTGCGGAATTAAAGAGGAATTAGAGCGGTATTTATGGTTTTCTTCCATTGACTTTTTAATGCTGCTCTATCAAAATATTTTCTTGACATTACATGCTGCTCAAATGACTTTCAAAATTCTTGTTGAGCAGCAAAGATTCGATTTTAATATCTCTTTTCGTTTCGAACACACACACACACAAAAGCACACACAAACACACACTCGCATGCACACACACTTATATATATATATATATATATATATATATATATATATATATATATATATATATATATATATATATATATATATATATATATATATATATATATATATATATATATATATATATATATATATATATATATATATATATATATATATATATATATATATATATATATATATATATATATATATATATATATATATATATATATATATATATATATATATATATATATATATATATATATATATATATATATATATATATATATATATATATATATATATATATATATATATGGTGTAAGGGCAAAGGTCAGAGACCTACTAATTTCAACTAGAGTTGGAGTAATTTCAAAATCAAAGTCCAATTAAAGGCCGACATGTCCCTATCTAATGTGCTTGAAAGTGTGCAAGTCAAAAGTTGTAGGAAAAATAGAACCTATTCCCAAAGCATCGACAAGAAAAATGGTCGACAGGTTAAATGGTCTACTCCTTTGACAAAAATCTAAAGGCCATTTTTCTCTTCAATTTAAACGTGTAGAAAATTTGTCGTATGTAAAAAAAAAAATTATTTTTACCATTTGACCAATATCGTTTTTTAGTTCTCATCGATATATAGGATTATTATTATTATTATTATTATTATTATTATTATTATTATTATTATTATTATTATTATTATTTATTATTATTATTATTATTATTATTATTATTATTATTATTATTATTATTATTATTATTATTATTATTATTATTATTATTATTATTATTATTATTATTATTATTATTATTATTATTATTATTATTATTATTATTATTATTATTATTATTATTATTATTATTATTATTATTATTATTATTATTATTACAATTTAAATATTATTATTATTAAATTGGTAAATGCATGGCACATGAATATTTGTCTACGGGAGATCCAGGCACACGTAACCCTCGACCCGTGAGTGGTGGTGATGATGAGTGAAAGGCCTTTAGTACTTTAGCAAAACCAACGTTTTTATGTGAAACTAATCCGTACTTTCAGAAATAGCAAATATAGTATTGGCCTCTTTCTCAAGATATATATATATATATATATATATATATATATATATATATATATATATATATATATATATATATATATATATATATATATATATATATATATATATATATATATATATATATATATATATATATATTTCTGGTCGTTCAATAGCAGCAGTTGTAGAGGGTCACCGTTCTTCCTATAAATCTATAAATAGTGGTGTTCCTCAAGGATCTGTCCTTTCTCCAACTCTTTTTCTAATTTTCATCAATGACCTTCTCTCTATTACTTCGTCTCCTATACACTCCTATGCCGATGACTCCACACTTCATTACTCCTTTGAATTTGAAAGACGTCCCTCCCAACAGCAATTGATAGTTTCAAGAAGGATGGCCTTGGAGCAACTAACCTCTGATCTTTCTCGTATTTCAATTGGGGCAGAGAAAACATGGTCATTTTCAATGCCTCAAAAACTCAATTCCTCCATCTTTCTACTCGACACAATCTTCCAGACAACTATGATATCTTCTTCGAAAACACACAACTCAAACCTTCTTCTGTCCTCAATATTCTAAGAGTTTCTTTTTCTCGTGATCTTTCTTTGAAAGATCACATTATTTCTGTTTCTAAACAAGCTTCTAAGAGGTTGGGTGTTCTGAGGCGCCATCGTGGTTTTTTTACGCCACCCCAGTTGCTTGACCTGTATAGGGGTGTTGTTCGTCCCTGTATGGAGAACACCTCTCACATCTGGGGTGGTTCCACACATCCAGCTTTTCTTGAAAAGGTGGAGTCTAGGGCTTTTGCCTCATCAATTCTTCTACTCTTACTAACTCTCTCCAGTCTCTTTCTTCCCGTCGAATTGTTGCATCACTTTCTCTTACTACCGCTATAACAACGGACATTGCTCTTCTGAACTCTCTCGTCGCATACCTCCTCCATTGAGAAGGACTCGTGCGACACGACTTTCTACACAGTCTCATCTACTGGTACACATGGTGCAGCGTTCCAATATGTGTAACAAAATTTGTACTTTTATTCGAATAAAATGGAAAGGCATTTGGTGATTTCATATTTATTATATGAAGGGAAAACACCGGTCTAATTCCTTTTTATATAGGGCGTAAAAAAACGCATTTTTTTTGCCGCTCTATATAGAAAGGAAATAGAAAGGTTTGTTTTTTCAGTGCAGTCATGCACCACCAGTACAGTAGAGTACTCTTTCAGTACTTTGCGAAGGATCAAGACTTGCCTATGAAGCACTATGGGAGAGGCCATGATCAACCTACTCAGAAAATTTTGTGTTTGACAATTATGGTTGCTTTATTCAAGCAGTAGTTGATATATTTGCCATAAACAAAAGAAAATTACTCTTTTAATAACATCAATTATTTGCAACTGTTCCATCCTGTGAATTTTTCATCATTTTATATTGTATTTGATATTCTATAGGTAGTATTAATAAAATAAAAATTAATTGGATATTAATTATTTCTTTATCCACACAAATGTTTTTATTTTAATATGACTGCTTCTTTCCCTGTAAATTTTATAAAATTTTAAACTGCCCCCATTAGCTTGGATGCTGGCAACGCATATATATATATATATATATATATATATATATATATATATATATATATATATATATATATATATATATATATATATATATATATATATATATATATATATATATATATATATATATATACAAACCCCAGTGACCATTTGTTTAAGAAATTCTGTAAGCCCCAATTTGATAGGCCAATTTATCTGCCACTTTTTCATAAAAAAAAAAAAAAATAAAAAATAGTCTAAACAATCGATCAAATGTGGCGCTCGAGTCTAAACCGCTATGTTCTTCTACTTTTTTGGCTTCTTTTCAGTTTTTTTAAAATCTTTTTTCCCATTTTTTAAAGAAATGAAATATTAGAAAAGGAAATGATGTAAGAGATGGAGATCAACTGCATTAACTATGATTTTTTAAAGATTCTCTCTCTCTTTCTCTCTCTCCGTGCATATATATATATATATATATATATATATATATATATATATATATATATATATATATATATATATATATATATATATATATATATATATATATTATATATATATATATATATATATATATATATATATCTCCTCCGGTGGGCAAAGGCCAGAGGCCTACCAATTTCCACCTGAGTTGGGAAAGATCTATATCATGATCGATGGAGGCCGACGTGTCCAGATACTCGGCGTTTGAAAGTATGTAAGTCAAAGGAAGTTGGGAAAACAGATAAAGGGAGTGTGTTTCAGACTTTACCAGTATAGTATATGTAAGATTGAGCATAGTGGTTAAGTCTGGGGTCGGAGAGTTGGAAAGAGAAAGGATGAGACTGTGTAGAAAGGCGTGTCGCACGAGCGCTTCTCAGTGGAGGAGGTATGCGACGAGAGAGTTCAGAAGAGCAGTGTCTTTTGTAATAGCGATAGTAAAGAGAGAGTGACGCAACAATTCGACTGGCAGAAAGAGATTGAAGAGAGTTAGTAAGAGCAGGAGAGTTGATGAGACGAAATGTCCTAAGCTCCACCTTTTCTGGGAGCGCTGTGTGTTTGGAACCACCCCAGATGTGCGAAGCATACTCCATACAGGGGCAAACAACACCTCTATACAGAGAAAGCTGTTGGGGCGGCGTGAAGTAATTCTGAAGGCGCCTCAGAACACCCAACTTCTTAGAAGCTTGTTTAGAAAGAGAAGTAATGTGATCTTTCCAAGAAAGATCACGAGAAAAAGAAACACCAAGAATATTAAGAACAGATGAAGGCTTGAGTTGTGTGGAAGATTGTGTCAAGTGGAGAGATGAAGGAATTGAGTTTTTGAGGCATTGAAAACAACCATGTTTTCTCTGCCCCAATTTGAAATACGTGAAAGATCAGAGGTTAGTTGCTCCAAGGCTATCCTTCTCGAGTCTATCAACTGCTGTTGGGTGGGGCGTTTTTCAAACTGGAATGAATAATGAAGGGTGGAGTCATCAGCATAGGAGTGGATAGGAGATGAGGTAATAGAGAGAAGGTCATTAATGAAAAGTAGAAAAAGTGTTGGGGATAGGACAGAACCCTGAGGAACACCACTATTAATAGATTTAAAGGAAGAACGGTGGCCGTCTACAACAGCTGCTATAGAACGACCGGAAAGGAAAATGATAAGACCACAGAGAGAAGGATAGATACCGAAAGAGGGTAGTTTGGAAATGAAGGCTTTGTGCCAGACTCTATCGAAGGCTTTCGATATGTTTAGCGCCACAGCAAAAGATTCACCGAAATGCCGAAGAGCATATATATATATATATATATATATATATATATATATATATATATATATATATATATATATATATATATATATATATATATATATATATATATATATATATATATATATATATATATATATATATATATATATATATATATATATATATATATATATATATATATATATATATATATATATATATATATATATATAATATATATATTATCTATGTTGAATGTTGAATTTTCGAATTTGCAGATGCGGATGCGGGTGTTGAATTTTCGGAAAGTGAGGATGCAGATGTTAATTTTGAT